>RYFJ01003128.1:0-205642 GCA_003991445.1 Oryza meyeriana var. granulata | reverse complement strand
GCACCGATGTATAATGCATTTCAAGGCTTGAAGATGATCCTCAGGTACTCAAAGAACAATTGATTACGGGGCCGCATTCGCAGGAGGAAGCGCGCAGTGGAGATTACCGGCTACACCGCCAGCGACTTGGCCGGCGACATTGACGATCGCCGAACGCACGGCGGATGGGCGTTCTACGTCAACAATACGTCTTGTCTCATGGTGTTCGCAGAAGCAAAAGACGGTGGCACTTCATCTTGCAAGCTGAGTTCATGGGGCCACCGTGGCAGCGTGTCACGTGCTCTGGCTCAGGGCGCTGCTGAGCGAATTGATTGGCACAGAAGCCAAAACCGGTGAGACTCCATACGTCGACAACAAATCGGCGATTGCCTTGATGAAGAACCTAGTTTTCACGGAGGAGCAAGCAATATCGATACCCGTTATCACTTCATTCGTGAATGTGTCGAGAACGGGAAGATCATGATGAATTCGTCGACTGAGGACAGCGGGCGGATGCACTTACGAAGGGGCTGCCGGCGGTAAAACTGCACGCGCGGCACCTGTGATGGTGTTCGCGATCTTGTCCGAGCCAGGACAAAGGGGAGTATGTTGCTATTACTCCTGGCGTAGCCCGAGCTGATCCGAGGTTGTGCGCATTTGCTCCCGGCCGGAGGGGAGGGCCGGGCACGGGCGCGCGAGTCCCGGGCGCAGGCGCGGGCGCGGGCGCGGGATCCGGACAAAGCGGAAGCAATGGTCTGGACAATGGCCTGGCGAGATGCTCGGGCGGAGATCAACGGCGACTGAGTTCGTGGCGCAAAGCGCGCAACTAAGCGAAGTGTGTGGGGAGCGTGGCTCGTCTTCCTTGTATATAGGACAAGTTAATTTCAGCCTATAAGTAGGATGATAGTTGTATCATTTTTGTAAACACAGCAGTTGAGTTTTCATTTCAGTTGAAATAGACACCGACAAATCGCCCCAAAACACTCTCCTGCGCAGTGCTCTGTTCTTGCTCTGGTCTTGGGCTCTGTCTTTCTCGTCTCTGGTTGCTTGCCGGAAACTTGCCGGATCCGCTACAGTGCGCCCGCTAGGTGTTCGATCGTTGTTTTTCGCTAACAGAGCAAGCCTACCCCTCTCAGCTCCACATCAACACTATCTTCTCCCATGGTGACGGCGCATCGGCAGGAGGAAAGAGGAGAGTTGAGTGTCCCCAACGAACATGGTGCCCCCGGTGAGCACAGCGGTGTGGGTGCCATGGGCCCCGGGTACCTCATGACAAGCATTTGGGCCACTCGGATAGAGGATGGGCCTAGCCTTGTAATTAGAGATATAGCTAGATTCGGCAGACTTCGCCTTGTATAGGAAGGAATATACAGTCCTAGTCGGGTGCCGTTATATCTCTAAGGGGATCTTCTAGTCGTAATCCGATGGGGACTCCTACCTTGTAACCCTTGTCCCCCAGTAATATAAGGGAGGCAGGGCGCTCCATGAGGGCAGGTTAAGTTGGTTCACCAGAATCCACCACAAATCCTCAAAGAATAACACCACAACTGGACGTAGGGTATTACCTCGCATTGAGGGCCTGAACCAGTATAAAATCTTCTGTGTTCCTTTGCAATCCACCGAGTTTCCATCCGCCGAGTAGCCCCATATATTTATTGCCGGTGTAAAACATCGACAGTTGGCGCGCCAGGTAGGGGCTCGGCGCGATCTACATCTACAAGCTCGATGGATCCAGCAACCAAAGTCGACGGCGGCAAACTCTCCCCCGGAGATACAATCGCATTCAGAAGCCTCGACTTCATCGCCGACCAGATTGGCAATCTCACCTTGACCGACTCGGACTCGATCCGATCTGCCAAGGAACCAGTCGGCCTACACGATGCTGCAGCAATCTTTCACGACATGCTGCGGCGATCTCCGATATGCCCGAGTCCAGGGACAACTCTTCCTTTCGGTGTTCGACTCGGACTCGGTTTTGAGACGGCCGAGATCGGGCCAAAAAAGGAAGAGATCGTCAATTTCCCGTTCGGACTCGGCGACGCCGCGGATATCTACGATCTACATCCGACGCGGCAAACCCGATCCTCTGGAGTTCGACTCGGATACGGCCCCGAGCCGCTCGAGATCGGATCTAGGGATGTCGGAGTTGTAATCACCCCCATCAACTATTCCGACTACGACTCTCGGTCGGACTATGACTCCCAGTGGGATTCCGACTCTAAGTCGGACAGCAGTTCGGCAAGCTTCTTCCCGCCACGAGAAATCTTCATGGCATCCAAAGGCTCTACTCCTACTCAGGAATCACGCCGACTACACGAGCAACAAAAGGAGGAAGCCTGCCGACTGCAAGAACAACAAGAGGAAGAAGCGAGACGCCGACATGACGCCCTACGCAGGGTTGGGCGGACTGCTCAACAACAAATCCTCCAAACCCGAGTTAGCAACCACGACGTCTTCATTACTCCTCAACAGAACATCGTGGCCGCTGCGACTCTACTGGATACACTCCAGTTTGGGCCTGATCACCAGGCCACCCCGACGATCGCAAGGATAAAAGCCCTGCTTACCGCTGCTGCATGTCAGCAGCACCAACAGTCGGGTGATACCCTCATACCGACCAACCGGTCGACATTCCCAACGGCAGTCTCATCTACCTCAAAGCGACGCCGAGCGGCTGGCTCCAGTCAGCTGCATACGGAGGCACGTCAGGCGTCACTCGGCAGCCCCAACGACAACCGGCGACGTCAAAGCAACCGTCGGGATGATCAAGACCTTCGAGGCCGACAACAACGTGATCTTCGGTAGGACATCAACGCTCGACACCGCGAACGAGAAGATGATGAGCAACGCCAACCGGAAGACAAGAACGAGCGTTTCGGCCTCCACCACGAGCGGTTTCGCCGCCGTAGTCGGGGTCGGAGTCCTCATGAAGATGAAGGAGTATCGGCCTTCACCCAGGAGCTACAACAGGCTGACTGGCCATCGGGTTTCAAGCCTACAGGAGTCGAAAAATACGACGGTAAGACCAATCCTGAGTCTTGGCTCACGGTCTATACTACGGCAATCCGAGCAGCTGGAGGAAATCACAAAGTCATGGCTAACTACCTCCCAGTCGCTTTAGCCGACTCAGCGAGGACATGGCTAACAGGACTTCCCAAGCAATAAATCAGCTCCTGGGGAGAACTCCGAGAACGCTTCATCGCCAACTTCAAGGGGACATACGAGAGGCCATCTTCCGAGTACGATTTATATCAGTTGCATCAAAGGAAGAACGAGTCTCTTCGTGACTTCATTAAGAGGTTTTCTGAGAAGAAGAACTCAATCCCTAACGTCAAGGATGAGGTCATCATTGCCGCCTTTCGAAAAGGAGTCAAAGACACCTCGTTCATCGACAAATTCACATGGAAGCCTCCCAACTCTGTCAAGGCTTTATTCGACATGGCGAACAAATACGCCGACTCAGCCCACGCTGTTGCTGAGGCCCTTGAAGATAAAAAGGCATCCTGACAGAAGAAGCGGGAGGGCACCAACGACGCGGTCCCGACTAAAGCCGGGAATCGCAAATGCAAGTCAGACGGCTTCATTGTGGCAGTCGGTCACAATCGTCTTCGACTTTCAACAACTGAAGATTATCAGAACAACAAGTGACATGCTCGGGGGCTCACAAGCTCAAACGCAAGGATAGCATCCCCACTCCAAAATACCGAACAGCTAAGTCGCTTCCTGATAAATATTTCTTCACTCGGCCTTGCCAATGCCGCTTACACCTAATAGGTGCACAAGCTGCACTTTTCTCTGTTTTTGCTCTTAAATGATTGCAAAAGTACTTGAGTAGCATAAACCCTGATCCGTGAAACTTTGCTCCATGAAAGACGAACTCAAGTCACCCAAAACGCGTGTCTGGGAAAGAGCCATGAGCCAACTCCCGACGCTAGGGGGCTATGACTAGTCGGGCAGAGTGTTTAAACGTAAGGGGTCAACTACTCGGGGAAATTAATATCAAAAAGAGGAAAAACTCGTATTTACATATATTGTAAAACACATTTTATTCAGGTGATTATTTCCATCATCAGATGCTACTCATCCGATATCTTTATATTGCAGGCCCAGCTCCGGATACGCGTGACAGGAACTCAGGGCTGCGAGCCTATCTCCTACGCTCGAGGGCTGGACAAGTCTGCCAAAATACACTCGGGATGCTCCATGAGGGCTACTTACCGAGTACTTGCGCCAGTCGGGACGTCATCTTCCTCGGCTACGCTTCATGTGAGCTAACAACCGACTTCCGGCACTAGTCGGGGGTCGTATATCACTCGGCTGGGTGAGGTACTCCCCATGAGGGTCACTAGCCGAATCTTATGCTAATGCAAGGTTCGGGTATCTCGCTTGGCTATAACTCTGTTGGGTAGGGTATGCCCCATGAGGGTCGCTAGCCGAATCCTATGCTAATGCAAGGTTCGGGTACCCTGCTCGGCTCTCCTGAAATCAGAGAAGACTTACATCGTCAAAGCGCATCCGGAGTTCTCATGCACCGCGTCACACTTGAGGAGGGCAAGCAGATCCTGCAATATACCTACTCAGACTTCTGTGGCAACCAGGTTGCATTCGGAACGTAAGTCGGAAAGGCTTGCGAATAAGGATTTCTCTGGCTGATTGCGGTTACCGACACCAAAAACTCATCCTGACATGCGAGGGATGGTGATTTTATAGAGCCTACATTGGGTGGGTCGGTTTAGACCGGCGTACTCGGTAACGGGCTACCAAGATATGAGTTCCTACAGTAGCATGCTCCATGTGGGCCGCCCGCAGGCTGAGTTGAAATTATAGCGCTGGTGCTACCAACAGGAGCCGATGAGGTAAATAGATATGCTTCATGAGAGCCTTATTGCTAAACATATATGTTTGGTTATCTGTTTTATCCACCAGGTCTCGAGGATATGTCCTTACAAGGATCACGAGCTGGTCTTCATTAAAATTGGGGATGCAGGTATCTTTCTCGGGTACACCTGACCACGCCGTGGATTTATTTTCATAAAGTGGTACTCGGCCTACATGTGTGGCCATCAGTTGCCATGAGCAACATTATTCCCACTGACATGATGTGGAAGAGTCTAACTTTCGAGTAGTGCACTACTCGGGAGAGACTATAAATTTCTCATTCTCGCTGACATGATGCGAAGGAGTCTAACTTTCGAGTAGTATACTACTCAGGAAAGACTATAAACATTCTTCCAGCTGACGAGCTAAAGAGTCTAACTTCCGAATAGGACGCCACTCGGGAAAGACTATAAACATCTTTTCCAGCTGACATGAAGCTGACGAGTCTAATTTTCGAGTAGTATACTACTCGGGAAAGACTATAAACACCCCCTTTCTAGCTGACATGACGCTGAAGAGTCCCATATACGAGTAGCATCCTACTCGACAAGACTATAAACACACATTCCGACTGACATGAAGTCGAAGAGTCCTATATACGAGTAGTTCCCTACTCAGCAAGACTATAAATCATATTCCGGTTGACATGATACCGAAGAGTCTCATATACCAGTAGTAATCTACTCGAGAAAGACTTCAAGGTTAAAGATCTTTGACTTTATGTTTAATTGTTTTCACAATTAAGCACAAAGTCGGGGGCTACACCTAATAGGTGCGCCTATTCGGCGCACACTATTCCTACATCTACATGGAGCCCTTCATAGCCTCGCTGCCAGCTGACATGAAGCAGGACTCGGGAGAAGCAGCACTCAGACAAAGAGTACTCGGGAGCAATGCACTCGGGAAGACTTCACCGTGGAGGATGAGCACTCGGCATCAGCTGTGACTTAACTATGAAGGTCTCGGGGGCTACTGTGGGTGCCATGGTCCCCGGGTACCTCATGACAAGCATTTGGGCCACTCGGATAGAGGATGGGCCTAGCCTTGTAATTAGAGATATAGCTAGATTCGGCAAACTTCGCCTTGTATAGGAAGGAATATACAGTCCTAGTCGGGTGCATTATATCTCTAAGGGGAGATCTTCTAGTCGTAATCCGATGGGGACTCCTACCTTGTAACCTTGTCCCCCAGTATATAAGGGGAGGCAGGGCGCCCCATGAGGGCAGGTTAAGTTGGTTCACCAGAATCACCACCACAAATCCTCAAAGGAATAACACCACAACTGGACGTAGGGTATTACCTCGCATTGAGGGCCTGAACCAGTATAAAATCTTCTGTGTTCCTTTGCAATCCACCGAGTTTCCATCCACCGAGTAGCCCCATATATTTATTGCCGGTGTAAAACATCAACAAGCGGCGACGGTGCTGACGACGGGAGGAAGGAGGAATATGAGCTGCCGCCCATACGGGGGCCTTGGATGTGGGCTTCATCCCACCACCAAGATCGCCTGCACGAGGAAGACGCGGCGTCGGCACGGGGAAGGAAAGACAACAAGCAGCGGGGAAGGAGGAGGCCGAGATAGATCTAGTGCGCCCACCAGCGGCCAGATGTGACGCCCCTGAGATCAGCGCTGGCGGTGAAACAACATCGCGCGGATGACGAGGCGATGGGGCACACTTAGCAGCGGCCCTGAGGCATTTCTTCATACCATCATGGCCAAGGAGAGCAAGGAGCTGGGCATCCGGCCCAGGGACGCCGACCTCTATCGCCGCAGCTGCCGCGACAGCGCACTCGCCGTTTATGCTCTCAAGCAGAACTCCAGGCGTTGCAGCACCACGCCATTGCTTCGCTTGAGCTGTTGGCTGTGAGCTCGTGGGACGAGAAGACAAATGGGAGGAAAGAGACGAGGGGCAACGAGATCATTTCTCACTCGGTTTGCTGATCAGTTCTTAGCCACAAGTGGCAAAATAAAAATAATCCAGTGGGCCCAAATGGTAAATAATCAAAGTCACTAGAGATGATGGCATTTGGGAATGCACCATTGAAGAGGATGGCAAACACTCAAAAATCCCGATAAATGGGAATTGCCGAACTGGGAAGTAGAGGACTCTAGAGGCTCTTGGAGACTGGACAGGAGATTAGGAGCCTTTCAGTCCTGTAAATGAGCTGAAAGTGAAAGAGAAAAAGGCGAGAGAACTAAAATCCAGGCCTAGAAATCAACCATTAAGCCCAAAAGAAACACAAGTATGAATGAATTAGTTTAAGAGTTTGTCTAAGAGTTTTGTAAGAAAAAAATTGTAGATATAGATTTTTTTCCGTAATATAATCTCTTCCATATCCCCCCCCCCCCCCCTCGCCGCTCCCCCATAAAAAGGTCATATTTGCAATTCAGGTCTCCATGTGGGATCTATGTATACGGTCTCATCTAAGATGAGTTGATTGGAACAAATTATCACATTTACAGTGAATGCATATTTGAATCGATCAAATATTCTTATAGCATACAATGCCACCTCATCCTTAGGTGATCAACATATTAGTACCAATCGTATTAAGTGATCAAAGATGGCCAGGCGATGTAGTAAGGAGAATATTTCGCTAAAAAAAGAGAAGAATAAAAGACAACTCCTAAAATAAGATCCTACCAACTCACTGTTCAAATGTGTGTATCTGATTTATTTTACATGGTGTAATAGAGGATAGTATGCCACACAAAATGGCGACAAAGTTATATGTGATTTCAAAAGTATAGATAACTTATTAAGTGTAGTCTGCCATGTAAAGATGACAACAAACCTACAAATTTGTTATTTTGTAGGAACACCTAACTTATCAAGTATATATAGTGTGCCACGCAAAAATGACAACATACTTACAAGTTTGATATTTTAAAGTTAGACTCAACTTATCAAGTATAGGAACTTTATGGTGCAAAAACAATATACTCACAAGACAAATACACATATTAATAGTACGGATAAACATTTCCTAACAAACTCCATTTGTATTGCTCCAAAAGCACAAGAAGTGTGTCATGGCTGAGTCATGATATGCATAGCTCAATCTCACAAAGTTGCCTTTCCTAATGTATTGTTTTGACACTACGAGTCAGATATTGTCTATACATGGAAAAACTCTATAACTGCATATCCCAAGATGCTTTTTCTTCGCTATATAAACTAGCTTGATCTATTCTTGAACTCACATAAATTACATAAGTTTCCATTAGCGTCTACAAATAGCTATGGCAACTACTGTTTTCTCTCGGTTTTCTATATACCTTTGTGTTTTTCTTTTATGCCATGGTTCTATGGCCCAACTATTTAATCCGAGCACAAATCCATGGCACAATCCTCGGCAAGGAAGTTTTAGGGAGTGTAGATTTGATAGACTACAAGCATTTGAGCCTCTCCGGAAAGTGAGGTCAGAAGCTGGGGTGACTGAGTACTTTGATGAGAAGAATGAATTATTCCAGTGCACGGGTACTTTTGTCATCCGACGTGTCATTCAACCTCAAGGCCTTCTGGTACCTCGTTACAGCAATACTCCTGGTGTGGCCTACATCGTCAAGGTTTGTATAACGATAAAAACTCTATCTATGCAACTTGCAATTATGGTCTTCAAAGTCAAAAGAATATGTTTTCAAGTATTATGCACCTCATGTGAGCATTATATCAGGGAGAGGTTCTATGGGTTTAACCTTCCCCGGTTGCCCCGCGACTTACCAGCAACAATTCCAGCAATTTTTGCCACAAGGCCAAAGTCAAAGCCAAAAGTTTAGAGACGAGCACCAAAAGATCCATCAATTTAGGCAAGGAGATATTGTTGCACTCCCAGCCAGTGTTGCACATTGGTTCTACAATGATGGTGACACACCTGTTGTTGCTGTATATGTTTATGACATAAACAACAGTGCTAATCAGCTTGAACCAAGGCAAAAGGTAACTTTTTAACAAATATTTCTATTAAAACTATGGTTGTTTTATGTTTGTCATATGTCCTTACTTTCCAGTTTATACTGTGAAACATTACTTTTTCATTGATAAAAATTTCAGGAGTTCTTATTAGCTGGTAACAACAATAGGGCTCAACAAGTGTATGGTAGCTCAATTGAGCAACATGCTGGGCAAAACATATTCAACGGATTCAGTGTTGAACTACTAAGTGAGGCTTTAGGGATTAGCACAACAACAACAAAGAGACTACAAAGCCAAAATGACCAAAGAGGAGAGATCATACATGTAAAGAATGGCCTTCAATTGTTGAAACCGACTTTGACACAACAACAAGAACAAGCACAAGCTCAATACCAAGAAGTTCAGTATAGGGAGCAACAACAAATATCTTCCCAATGCAATGGATTGGAGGAGAACTTCTGCACAATCAAGGCGAGGTTAAACATTGAAAATCCTACTCGTGCTGATACATACAACCCACGTGCTGGAAGGATCACAAATCTCAACAATCAGAAATTCCCCATCCTTAACCTCATCCAAATGAGTGCTACCAGAGTAAACCTATACCAGGTATTTATTATTGGAACATTTTCTTCTCTTTATTTTGGTGAAAATTCTTTGAATTATGGCATATATAACATTATTTTCTACTCTTTTCTGCAGAATGCTATTCTCTCTCCGTTCTGGAACGTTAATGCTCATAGTTTGGTCTATATGATTCAAGGGCGGGCTCAAGTTCAAGTTGTTAGTAACTTTGGAAAGACTGTGTTCGACGGTGTCCTTCGTCCAGGACAACTATTGATCATTCCACAAAACTATGTTGTCTTGAAGAAAGCAGAGCATGAAGGATGTCAATATATTGCAATCAAGACAAACGCTAACGCCTTCGTGAGCCACCTCACAGGGAAAAACTCGGTATTCCGTGCTTTGCCAGTTGATGTGGTTGCTAATGTGTATCGCATCTCAAGAGATCAAGCCCGAAGTCTAAAGAACAACAGGGGAGAAGAGCACGGTGCCTTCACCCCAAGATTTCAACAACAATTCTATCCAGGATTCTCAAATGAATCCGAAAGCGAAACTTCAGAGTAATGTAACTAAGAACTAGTGTTAGCATACAGTAAAATAAAACACCACAAGTTTATGACACTTGGTGGTGATTTTATTTTATATCAACTCTAAATAAAGGCTACAACTTTCTTAATTTGCCTACTTTATGCCATGGGTATTCCATTATGGACCACAGTGAACGTGGCCAGATTCACATAATTTCTCCTATATATGACAAAAACAACATACAATGCCAATTCCATAAACGGCATCTAAACGCCACAGAGTGAACACGTCATGGCGATCCCAAAGGTTTAAATTAGCAATGTGGTAGCCGTGATTGAGAAGGATATCCCATAATATTTGATATATACTCAAGAGACAAGGAGGCCAGTGGTAAATCCATCCATTAACCTTACTAACTAAATCTGTACTGAAAATTAGCTGCTTATGTGTACTTGGACCACCAAAATTTAAACAATGGTGGATGAAGTTATACACTTGAACTTTTTTAAGGTACACCTATATATGGGCCGTTGGCCTCTATTGATCCAATGGCTAAGACAAGCTATTACCATCTAGGGGGTAAGACTTCACCTGAGCCTGCAAAGGCAATTGTTGTCTTTGGACATGATTGTTTAACATTATTTGGATAGACTAATGTGGAACCAATTTTAAAAGGAAAGGTAATACTTCTATTAATTTTATCCATTAATTCAAAGGAAATATGTTTGGTAGTTTCAAAATAAAAAACGACAGTTAATGTATGGGATTAACTCATGTGATGCACCAGAACCACATACAACACGCTTCATCCAAAAACACGCTGCAGCAAAAAAAATTTGTTCTATTGGAAATTGAATATCTCTCCATGAAATTTGATACGTATTTCAAATTATTATTGTTGCTATAGACAACTTAAAGAATTCAAAATTTTTGACTTTTTCGAAATCTGATACTTTACTTCAACAAAATTCCATAATCATTAAAGAAAGAAATACAGCAATGGTGCTTAAACTTGTCATCCAAGCTCATAAACTGAAAATTCTTTTTTAGACCCCATAAACTTGTTAAATGTACTATTAAGGTAAACTCGCGATATGAATATTCAGACGCAAACATGGCACGACAACCGTCGTCTCACTGCAATGCAGAGCCACCATGCTGGCCATCCCAGATCTCGGTTGTTGAAATCTTGGAGGTTGATAGATCCATGTCATGGATGGACATGCTATTGTACTTCTTAACCACGCCAGAAATCAACCCTGTGAGCCCAAAAGAAACACAAACATTGTTAGGCCATGTTCAGTCGACTGCTGAAATCAAACCACGAGGAGAGACGAAGAACGAAAAAAATCAAACCATCCACGTCAGTATGCTCATTCTGTTCCAAAATAAATAAATTCCTAAAATCCTAAGAAAACTTTAGTGGTAAAAACAAAATATCAAAGTATTCTCATTAATAGAATAATAATATTAGTGGATGGATAGTTAAGGGACATTGAAGGGACAAAACTCCTCAATTTGCTAGATGAATTTGCAAGAGGGTAGGTAAGAGCGTAGAAATCAATTTATTTTGGGACAAAATTTAAACTATAGAAATCAACTTATTTTAGGACGGAGGGATACGAATTAAGTATGAAAACATCTTGATTCGAACCAAGATCTTCGTTTGAACCAAATGAATAAAAAATGTTATTCAGCGACAGCGGTAGCGTAGGACTGAGGTGAGAAACGATGGACGTAGAGATCCTATGTCCACAGAGGACCAAGGAGGAGCAAGGCGGAAGAAATGGAGGAGGCACTGGATCGGCCTCTCCCTCTCCTTGATTGGAGCCTTTTGTTGCTAGATTGAAGGTCCCCATCACCGGCTAGTCTCCCACCTCGCAATGGAGATGGCACTTTCGCTCGAGCGGGTGGCAAGCAGAGGAAGACGATGGGGAGAAAGATAATAGAAAATCATATTTAAAAGGAATTCACATAATTCCATTAAACCAATGATCCAGCTAAATCGCTGGCCACCAACACCAAAATACAGTCTGCGGCACCCATCATTACAAAGTCTGAGCCAGCATCACAAGCGACTCCTAATACCGCTAACTCATGCGCTACTTGATTACCCTTGGGACATGCTCTATGCTTGAAAGGATGAAATCATCATGAAGGCACTCCTTGAGCTCATGGATGAGACCTCCTAGCACCACCGGTGTAAAGCCCGGGTCTGTCACAGCTTGCTTTACTTGTAGAGCATCAGTTTCAATAACAATCTGCCCAATACCCCCCTCAGCTGCAGCTATTGCTCCTCTGATGCATGCAATCAATTCAGCACTGCCGTGAAAAAAAGACCGAGCCATCTTTTCTTTGTGAGGCCTTTTACGGTGGTTGGGAGGTAATGTCAGGTACCTCCCAATCTATTAGACATCCACTGATGATCACTTGAGGAGTTGAGGGGTAATTAAGGAATAGGTAACATGTAGCTGTGATTTTCTCTAACTTTTGTTACTGCCTTCTACTGTTCGTTGTTAAAACTCCCACACATGCATGGCGTCACCACCAATGGCGGCTCCATGAATTTTTTGTTGGGTGATCCTACTTGATGTGCTAAACTTCCATAACATAAAAAACTCAATATACATATATAAAATTTAGTCAAAATACGATACAAATATAGCAATAGTATCTCATAGCATCCCAAATTACTTAAAATCAGTATTTAGGTTCGAAGTTGCAAAAGTTACAGCATAGATAAGTTAAATATTGTACATAGATAAAAGATTACCATACTACTTCTTATCTATTCTTCGAGTCTTCATAGACATGAAATTCTTTATAATATCTTCTTCACTAACTTGAGAGAAGATATCCCGCTCAATAAATGTGATCAAACAATCATTTAATAATTTGTCACATATACTAGTTCTCAGCTTGCTCTTCACAAAACTCAATGCGGAAAATACTCTCTCAACACTTGCTATTGCATCAGGTAATATCAATACCAATTTGAGAAGCAAATAAACTAAATCATAAAGAACATGCTTATTTATTTCAACAAGCTTAATAGAGAGCTCGGCAAGAGTTTCTAGGCCTTTGAACCTTTCATCCTTTCTCATATCATCGATAAAATTTTCTTGTTGCAATTCAAATCTTATCACATCCATGCTTGAAAATTCCTTTGGATAAAACACGGTAAGCTTACGTACTTTTTGTGTATCATAAGAAGCAAATGAATTTAATGAATTTAATGTTGACATGCAAATGAACAAATAAAACTTCCGCTACCAAACAAGAAACATATCATGCAAAACCCAGCATCCTTTGCAACACTATATTCAAGCCAATGGTACTTATGAAGCCAAACAAAGTTGAAGTGGCACTTCTTACCATATATTTCCCTGATTGGGAAATCATGTGAATAAGGTTGGTTTGGACCTTTCTGAATATATACACGTCGAACTGCATCTTGTTCATTGACATCATAGCTTCCAATAAGGGGTCTTAATCCTGGATCAAATTGAAGGTGATTAACATCATACATTGGAGGTGCTTCTTGTTCTTGATTTGTTGATTCAACGATTGGAACTAACTCTTCTACTTCAATTTGAGCTTCTTCTTCAACAAGATCTGAAGAGGATGCCCTCTTCTTTGCCTTTGCTTTATGTTTCCGCAAGAGTGATGCAATGTCTCCATTCCTTTTCATGTCTCACTACAATTAATCAATTTGCACCACAAATTAAACAGGCAACTAATAAATTTGCACTATAGAAGTACAAAACCACTAAAGAAAATCACACCTTTGTCTCACTGCGGGAGCCAGGAGGAGCAGCAGCGAGCAAAGACCGAGGTCCGAGGCGTTGGCCCCTTGGCGGCCTGTAGCTAGCGGCCTGGCGCCGTGTGCCCTGCCGGCCTACCGGCTGCTGCCCTGGGCCTTGGCGCCCTAAGCCCTGCTGGCCTGTGACCCTGGGCCCTGGCGCCTTGCGCGTGCGCGGCTGTGCCCTGCCGGCTGCCCACTGCCACCCTACGTGGGCACGGCTGCACGTCTGCGCACGCGGCTCAGGCTCGGCGGGCGGCGGCACTGCCCACGGCGGCACGGCATGTGGGACAGGCAAGTGGCGGCGGAGGAAGCAACGACGGCGACTGCGAGTGGGGGAGGATGTCGGGATTGGGTGCGATGGGCGGTTAGCAGCACGATGGGCAATGGCGTCGATGTCGCTGCTTCTGCTTGCTCTGGATTGGTGGATCCCTTTCCCTTCTCCATAGCGCAAACGCTTGCGAATTGATAAACGAGATGGATACGATTGTTTTGAGGAAGTTTCTTAAACTCCATAGACTTGTTCAATCCCATAACCAAAAAGCAACCAGTAGAGGGAATCTCCAATAATGACACCCGGAATGTATATGTCAATACTAGAATCAAAGGGTGGGAGGGATGTTGATATGAGATTGCCCCATTTGTGCGGTCTCCAACAAGTAAACACAACCAAAGGCTTGTTAGTGTTGACGATTGTTGACCACCAAGACGATCTGGAAGAGGAAGCCACCGCTGCGAGCATGGTCGCCGGCGACACGAAGCACCGCCCCGTTCTACACCACGATGTCCGTCCTGTACAGCTCCGAGGGGAATTCCACGCAGTGTAGCTCGCTGGAGACGGCATCCCACACCAGGAAGTGGCACGGTGATCGGGTTGACGATGAGGACGAGGCAGTTACAGTAGCTGAGAACCCTACACAAGAAGTCTTACACGTCGACCCACGGCGAGAAGCAACTTAGAGGGATATGGTCAAGAGGCTCCGTGGTGGGAAGGAAGTTGATGAAGTCGATCACGAAGACACCGAGGAGGGGCGCAGAAGCAGTGGAGGAAGCCACAGTCAGAGGTGACGCCTACAAATGGCGGCGGTGCGCTGCAGGGAGGACGGCCATGGGGGAGGCAGAGGAGTACCTCGGAGAGGAGGTCATCGTCCTCCAGCAGGAGCGGCGCCATCACCAAAGCGAGGCGACGCACTAGGGGGGATCAACCTTTAAGCCCGAAAAGAAACACAAGTTTGACTTACTCTCTCCATTCTAAAATATAAGCATTTCTAAGATTCAAATCTTGTTTCATAATATAAGAATGTCTAGCACTATTCATAGTACTACTTATCCTATCAATCACTTCACATTCAAATCTCTTCCTATCTTACCCCCAACTACCCTCCCACCCCAACCATCCCTCTTTTATTGAGGGGCACCAAAGTCTTTTCTTCTCAATCTTAATCTCTGCAAATAACCTAGAAAATGCTTATATATTGGAACGGAAGTAGTACATTACATTACACACCAGCATTGAAGTATAAGATGCTTGATTTTCTTAATGGCGTGGCTCATAATGTCCTCAAGCACTAATATCAGAGTGGTGCTACACTTAAAAAATTCTTGCAAATAAAATTCTCATCCGTTTAATTCAAGTAGACAGGTGTTAAAGAAAATCTAAATTCAATCATAATGTGCCACATAAGTTTTTGTAAGGGTTTTGTAAGATTTTTTTTATATGTATAGCCTTTTCCCTAACATAATCTCTTCCATAACCCCCGACAAAAATGGCACATTTGCGATTCAGCCTCCATCTATGATCTATGTATTTACGGTCACCATCTAAGATGAGCCGATTGAAACAATTATCACATATATGGTAAACGCATATTTCAGGCGATCTATGTATGTAAAGTCACCATCTTAAGATGAGCCGATTGAAACAAATTATCACATATATGGTAAATGCATATTTCAAGTGATAAAATATTCTTCTAGCATACCATACCACCTAAGCATTAGGTGATTAACATATGTAATGCCAATTGAAATAAGTGATCAAAGATGACCATGCAGTGTAATAAGTAGAAGAATATTTCAATCAACAAAAGAAGAGAATAAAAAGGCAACTCCTAAAATAAGATCCTAGCAACTCACGATTCAATTGTGTGTATTGAATTGTATTGCTGTTGTCATAAAGAAGGAAAGTGTCAATGTTTTACACCGGCAATAACAACATGGGGCTACTCGTGAGACCTAAACTTGATGGATTGCAAAGAAACACGAGACAATTTATCCTGATTCAGGCCCTTGAGGTGAGGTAATACCCTACTTTCAGCTATTATGTATTGCCTTTGAGGTTTCTCTGGTGAGATTTCGCTATGCCCTCAAGAGGGCACCCTGCCTCCCCTTATATACTGACAAGACAGGGTTACAAGGTAGGAATCCCAGTCGGACTTCGACCAAGGGATTTCCTTCTAGGAATACAACATGTCCGACTAGGACTATATCCTTTCCTTATCGTACAAGATAATGTATGCCGAGTCATATTGTTTCCCTAATTACAAGGTTAGGCCCATCCTCTGTCCGAGTGGCCTTAATGCTTCTCATGAGATACCCGGGACCGATGGCCTCCACAGCAGCCCCTGAGACCTTCATAGTTGAGTCACAGCTGATGCCGAGTGCTCATCCTTCTAGGGGAAGACTTTCTGAGTGCCTTGTTCCCGAGTACTCGTCGTTCGAGTACTTCCTCTCTAAGTCCTACTTCATATCGGTTGGCAATGAGGCTATGAAGGGCTTCATAGAAAAATATGAATAGTATGCGCCGAATAGGTGCACCTATTAGGTGTAGCTCCCGACTTTGTGCTTAATTATAAAACAATTAAACCTAAAGTCAAACATCTTTAACCTTTTAGTCTTTCCTGAGTAGTATACTACTCGAAAATTAGACTCTTCAGCATCATGTTAGCAGGATTTGTTTATCGAGTAGTCATCTCGTTTATCGAGTTCGACCAGTCGGTCTTTGTTTGATTTGTCTTCTGAGTAGGCCCGAACTCGTGGAGAGCCAAACTCCAACTCAATTGGTAACATAGCCTCATCACCATAGACTAGGAAGAAAGGGGATTGCCCTATTGCCGACTAACCGTGGTTCTTAAATACCAGAGAACAGATAGGAGTTCTTGTACCCACCGCCCTACATATGGTTGTAGTCGGTCGAATACCCTAGCCTTGATACCTTGTAAGACCATGCCATTGGCATGCTCGACCTGCCCATTACTTCGCGAGTGTGCCACAGAAGCATAACAGATCTTGATGCCGAATTCATCACAGAAATCTTGAAAAACGCCGCCAGTGAACTAAGTGTCGTTGTCCGTTATGATGTGGTTGGGAACTCCAAATCGATATAAAATACTCATGATGAAGTCCTTTGCTCGTGCCGCTGTTATGATAGCAACAGGTTTTGCCTTGATCCACTTTATGAATTTGTTCACTGCGACGAACAAGTGTGTGAACCCTCCTGGCGCTTTCTTGAACGGCCTAACCAAGTCGAGCCCCCAAACTGCAAAGGGCCAAAAGATTGAAATTATTTGAAGTTCTTGAGCTGGAAAATGTGTTTGTCTTGCAAAGAATTGGCATCCCTCGCATGTGTGAACTATGTCTTTAGCGTCTGTTACCGCAGTCAACTAGAAGAAACCCTACCTGCAAGCCTTTCCAACTAACATCCTGGATGCAGCATGGTTGCCACAGATACCCGAGTAGATCGATTGTAGAATCTGCTTGCCCTCCTCAGGTGTGACGCAGCGTATGAGGACTCCGGATGCACATTGACGGTACAGGCCTTCTCCGACTATAAGGAAACATATGCTTCAACGTTTGATCTGTTCAGCTTCACTGCAATCTTCTGGGAGTTCGTCGTCCAAAAGGAATTTGAAAATTGGAGTCCGCCAGTCTTGAGAGATGATTAGCACTTCATTTGTTGCCGGGGTAGGTTCAGTCCTCGACTATTCAAGCACTAGTTTCTTCTTGACTGATAGCTCCAATATTTGCTCGATAAAAATCCAAGTCGAGACCACTTCTCGTTTGGATCCCATGTTGGCTAATTCATCTGCAGCTTCGTTGTATTGTCGTAATACATGAGTTATCTCTAGCCCATCAAACTTGTTTTCCAACTTTCATATCTCCTGACAATACGCCGCCATATTATCGTCGAGACATGTCCAGTGTTTCATGACTTGGTTGACCACGAGTTGAGAATCCCCGCGTACTACCAGTCGGCGAATGCCAAGTGATATGGCAATGCGGAGCCCGTGGATGGGTGCCTCGTACTCGGCAACATTGTGCGAAGCCGAAAAGTAAATCTAGAGAACATACTTCAGTTTTTCGCTAGTGGGTGACGTCAGCACGATGCCAGCCCCTGCACCGCCAATCCGTAGAGAACCGTCAAAGTACATTGACCAGTAATCTAGCTTGTCTGTGTTTGTAGCCGTCTGGACTTCTATCCACTCAGCCACGAAGTCGGCTAGAACTTGAAACTTGATTGTTGTCCAAGGCTGAAAGATGTTGTCAAACGTCATCAACTTAAGCGCCCATTTAGCGATTCTGCCAGTGGCATTGCGGTTGTGTAGGACGTCCCCGAGTGGATACGATGTGACAACAGTTACTTGATGCGACTGAAAATAGTGCACCAACTTCTGAACAGTGATAAGTAGGCCGTACAGCAACTTCTGGACTTGAGGATATCTCATCTTGGAGTCTGCCAGGACCTCGCTGATGAAGTAGACTGGCCTTTGTATTTTCTGTATATGCCCTGGCTCTGCTCGCTCAACTACCAGCACCGTGCTGACTACCTGAGTGGTTGCCGCCAGGTACAACATTAGTGGTTCCTGGGGCATGGGTAATACCAACACTGGTGGTGATGTGAGAAATTTTTTGAAGTCTTCAAAGGCTTGCTGGGCTTTAGGTGTCCATTGAAAATTATCTGCTTTCTTCAATAGTTTGAAAAAGGGCATGCCCTGTTCATCAAGTCGGGAGATGAATCGACTGAGTGCCGCCATGCAACCTGTCAGCTTTTGGACGTCCTTCTGGCTAGTTGGAGGTGCCATGTTTATGATAGCGTTGATTTTCTCTGGATTGGCCTCGTTGCCTCAATGTGATACGATGAAGCCAAGCAGCTTTCCGGATGGTACTCCGAAGGCACACTTCTCTGGATTCAACTTCATCTTGAATTTTCGAAGGTTTTGGAAAGTTTCCTCTAAGTTGACGATGAGATCTTCCTTGGATTTTGTCTTGATCACCACGTCATCGACATATGCCTCCATGTTGCACCCGAGTTGAGTGTGTAAACACCACTGGATTGCACGTTGATGCGTTGCTCCAGCGTTTTTCAACTCGAATGGCATAGTGACATAGCAGTATACTCCAAATGGCGTGATGAAAGAAGTCATCAGGCAGTCTTCCTCCTTCAGGCTGATTGGGTGATATCCCGAGTAACAGTCGAGAAAGCTGAGTAGCTCGCACCCCGCAGTTGAGTTGACCACCTGATCTATTCTGGATAGACCAAATGGATTTTTGAGGCACGCCTTGTTTAAGTCGGTGTAGTCGATGCACATGTACCATTTACCATTCTTTTTCTAGACCTGGACTGGGTTTGCCAGCCAATCCGGGTGCTAGACCTCTTTGATGAACCTGGCTGCGAGGAGCTTGGTTATCTCCTCTCGAATAGCATCTTTGCGGTCTTGTGCGAAGCGCCGCAGTCGTTATTTGACTGGTTTGGCGTCCGCCTTAACGTTGAGGGAATGCTCGATCACCTCCCTTGGTACACCAGGCATGTTGGAAGGTTTCCAAGCAAATATGTCCCTGTTCGCCTGGAGGAAGGTGACGAGCTCGTCTTCCTATTTGGGGTCGAGTCCAATCCCGACAAGCGTAGTTTTGGAGGGGTCGGAAGGGTCTAGGGAATCTTTTTTGTTTCAATCCGCTGAAATTCCCGACTTGGCTGCTTTTTTTGCTGGAACTTGATCGTCCTCGCTTGCTGTTGTAGCAGCCGGTCGGATGTTGTTGCGCCCGACTGTCGCTTCTTGAGATTGAGCCAGCTCGCAGCTCTCCTTGTCACAGGTGAAGGGTTGCTTAACATCACTGCGAAGGGAAAGCACTCCAACTGGTCCTGGCATCTTGAGCATCATGTCTGTATAATGTGGCACTGCCATGAATTTGGCTAGTGCTGGCCGTCCGAGTATGGCATGATACGCGGTCTCAAAGTCGGTAACCTCGAAGTAGATGTTCTCCGTACGGAAGTTCTCCCGCGTGCCGAACTTAACTGGCAGAGTTATCTGTCTGAGTGGAGTGGAAGATAGGTCGAGGATTACCCTGTGGAAGGGCACTGTACTTGGCCGTAGCTCGGAGTGAGGAATCTTCATCTCGTCGAGCGTCTTGGAGAACAAAATATTGAGAGCGCTTCCTCCATCAATGAGAACCTTCTTTAATTTAATGGTTCTGATGACCGGGTCCAGGACGAGTGGATAGCATCCTGGATGAGTGACCCATTCAGGGTGATCCACGCTGTCAAACGTGATTGGTGTTTCTGACCAACGCAAGTACTTGGGGCGTCTACAGAGACAGAGTTAACTTCGCGTGCTATGAGCTTCTGTTTCCTCTTGGACTCGTATGCAGTCGGCTCTCCAAAGATGTGGTTGAGCTCAGCCTGGGGATCTTGGTAGTTACCGGTTGCGCCCGGATCTGGCTTGTCCTTGTCTTTATTGCTGCTAGATGTTGAAGTCTGCTCAGATGCAAACTTCTTGAGCATGAAGCAGTCCTTAGCCGTGTGCTTGCCCTTTGGCCCGTTCATCACTTTTTGGTACTCGTCTATCCTCGGGGGTCGCGGCAGAGTACGCTCCACAGCAGCCACCATGTTGTCTAACTTGCGCTTGCGGTTGTCGGACTTGTTCTGTGCTGGCTCGTTGTTGTCTTTTTTTGTCCTTCTGCCGGGGCTCCTTCTTGTCATCCAGGGCCTCGGCAACTGCGTCGGCCGAGTCAGCATATTTGTTCACCATGTCAAATAGAGCCTTGACAGAAGAGGGAGGTTTCCGAGTGAACTTGGCGATAAATGGTCCCTGACTCCCTTACGGAAGGCGGCGATGACGACCTCGTCCTTGATCTTCGGGATTGAATTCCTCTTCTCCAAAAACCTCTTGATGAAATCACGAAGAGACTCGTTTTTCCTTTGATAGCATTGATACAGGTCGTACTCGGAAGATGGCCTCTCGTACGTTCCTTGGAAATTGGCGATGAAGCGTTCCCAGAGTTCTCTCAGGAGCCGATTGATGTTTTAGAAAGTCATGTTAGCCATGTCCTCACCGAGTCGGCTAGAGCGACTGGGAGGTAGTTAGCCATGGCCTTATGATCTCCTCCAGCTACTCAGATTGCTAGAGTATAGACTATGAGCCAAGACTTAGGGTTGGTCTTCCCATCGTATTTTTCAATTCCAGTCGGCTTGAAGCCTGATGACCAGTCGACTTGTTGCAACTCATGGGTGAAGGCCACTACTCCTTCATCTGTGTGAGGACTCTAGCTCTAACTACGGCGGTGAAACCACTCATGGAGGAGGCCGAAGCGCTCATTCTTGTCTTCTAGTCGGCGACGCTCATCTTCCTGGGGTTCACGGCATCGTGTGCTGATGTCTTGCCGAAGATCACATCGTAGTCGGCCTCGGATATCCTGGTTATCCCGACGGTCGTCTTGATGTTGGCGCCGCCGGTCATTATTGTGGTTGCCGAGTGACGTGTGACGTGACTCCGTGTGCTGCTGACTAGAGCCGGCCGCTCGGTGTTGCGTTGAGGCAGATGAGATCACCGTTGGAGAAGCCGCCCTATTGGATGGTATGAGAGTGTCACCCGATTGTTGACGCTGCTGCCATGCAGCAGCAGTGATCATGGCTTTAATCCTTGCTATTGTGGGGTGGCCTGGTGATCAAGCCCAAACTGCAGTGTATCTAGTAGGGTTGCAACGGCCACAACATTCTGTTGAGGAGTTACGAAGACGTCGTGGTCACCGACTCGGGTTTGGAGGATTTCTTGTTGAGCAGTCGCCCAGTCTTGCGCAGATTATTGTTGCGAGCATCGCGCTCGGTCTGCAAGCGTCTTGTGTCTTCCTTCTGTTGTTCACGTAGTCGGCAGGCTTCCTCTTCTTGCAAATCGCGTAGTCGGCGTGCCTCTTGAGTAGGAGTTGAGCCCTTGGACGCCATGAAGACTTCACATGGTGGAGAAAAGCTCGCCGAAGTGCTGTTCGACTGAGAGTCGGAGTCGGAATAGTGGGGGCGTAATAACGACCCTGACCTTCCTAGATTCAATCTCGAGTGGCTCTGAGCCATATCTGAGTTGAACTCCAGGGGATCGGGTTTGCCGCGTCAGATGCTAATTGAAGTTATCCGCGGCGTTGCCGAGTCCGTACGGGAGATTGACGATCTCCTCCTCTCTTAGCTCGATCTTGGCTGGCTCAAGACCGAGTTTGAGTCGAACACAGAAAGGAAGAGTTGTCCCTAGACTCAGGTATGTTGGAGATTGCCGCAGCTTGTCGCCGAAGATTGCTACAGCGTTGCATAGGCCGACCGGCGCGGAGTTGGCTTGGTCTCTGGCCGATCAAATCGGATCCGAGTCGGATAGGGTAAGGTTGCCGAATTCATCGGCGACGAAGTCAAGGCTTCCGAAGGTGATTTTTTTCTCGGGGAAAAAATCGATGCCGTCGACTCTGGTGATGGGATCCATCAGGCTTGTTGAAGGTGATCTCGACGAAGCCCCTACCTGGCACACTAACTGTCGATGTTTTACATCAGCAATAAAAATATGGGGCTACTCATGAGAACGAAACTTGATGGATTGCAAAGGAACACGAGACGATTTATCCAGGTTCAGGCCCTCGAGGTGAGGTAATTTCCTACTTACAGTTGTTGTGTATTGCCTTTGAGGTTTCTCTGGTGAGATTTCGCTATGCCCTCAAGGGGGCGCCCTGCGTCCCCTTATATACCAAGGAGATAGAGTTACAAGGTAGGAATCCCAGTCGGACTTCGACCAAGGGATTTCCTTCTAGGAATACAACGTGCCCAACTAGGACTATATCCTTTTCTTATCGTATAAGGTAATGTATGCCGAGTCATATTGTATCCCTAATTATAAGGTTAGGCACATCCTCTGTCCGAGTGGCCTTAATGCTTCTCATGAGGTACCCGGGGTCCATGGCCTCCACAAAAAGAAGATGGGCTAACTAACCTTTTATTCAAATCTGAATGCTATGTTCTATCTGACTAAGGAGAATCTAACCAAATATGTAATGTTTGTGTTTAATACAAAGGACATAATAATTGACTTATGATAATGTGGTTCTCTCCTAAAGAATCTTTAAATCATTAATTCTAGTTAAAGGGTTATATTTAATTAAGAATATATGGAGACCAAATTGCAATAAATCGACACAACAAATTTGAAAGTTATGGTCAAATGTGTAAAATTATCCAAATGAATAGTTTAAAATAGTTAAAAAGATTTGATAGGCAAGTTATGTAGTCAGTAAACTATAAAAAAGCTTATTACATGGAAAAATTATTTACACCAATATGTTTCGTTAATTGGTTTGTTTTACATGGTGCAAGAGGATAGTATGTTATTTCAAAAATACAGGTTACTTATCTAATATATTGTGCCATGTAAAGATGACAACAAACCTACAAATTTGTTATTTTCAAGGAACACCTAAGTTATGAAGTAGAATGTACCACACAAAAATGACAACATACTTACAAGGTTGTTATTTTAAAGTTAGACCTAGCTTCTCAAGTATAGGAACTTTACGGTGCAAAAACAAATATACTCCCAAGGTAAAGACACATATTAAGAGTATGGATAGACATTTGTTAACAAACTCCATTTGTATTGCTCCAAAAGCACAAGAAGTGTGTCATGGCTGAGTCAAGATATGTGTAGCTCAATCTTGCAAAGTTGCCTTTCCTTATGTTCTATTTTTACACTACAAGTCAAATATTGTCTATACATACAACAAACTCTATCACCACACATCCCAAGATGCTTTTTCTGTGCTATATAAACTAGCTTGATATGTCTTTGAACTCGCATCAACTAGCTTAAGGTTCCATTAGCATCTACAAACAGTTATGGCAACTACCGTTTTCTCTCGGTTTTCTATGTACTTTTGTGTTCTTCTCTTATGCCATGGTTCTATGGCCCATCTATTCAATCCAAGCACAAACCCATGGCATAATCCTCGGCAAGGAAGTTATAGGGAGTGTAGATTTGATAGACTACAAGCATTTGAGCCTCTTCGAAAAGTGAGGTCAGAAGCTGGGGTGACTGAGTACTTTGATGAGAAGAATGAATTATTCCAGTGCACAGGTACTTTTGTCATCCGACGTGTCATTCAGCCCCAAGGCCTTTTGGTACCTCGATACACCAATGCTCCTGGCATGGTCTACATCATCCAAGGTTTGTATAATGATAAATATAATAGAAAAGTTTGTCGATGCAACTAGCAGTTATGATCTTCGTGGTTTTTTTTCAAAAGAATATGTTTTCATGTTTATGCACAAGATGTGAACATTATAATTTTCAGGGAGAGGTTCTATGGGGTTAACCTTTCCCGGTTGCCCTGCGACTTACCAGCAACAATTCCAACAATTTTTGCCTCAAGGCCAAAGTCAGAGCCAAAAGTTTAGGGACGAGCACCAAAAGATCCATCAATTTAGGCAAGGAGATATTGTCGCACTCCCATCTGGTGTTGCGCATTGGTTTTATAATGATGGTGATGCACCTGTTGTTGCCATATATGTCTACGACATAAACAACAGTGCTAATCAGCTTGAACCAAGGCAAAAGGTAACTTTTTACCAAATGTTTACATTGAAATTGTGGATGTTTTGTGTTTTTCGTATGTTCGTGCATTGCAATCCATATTATGGAACATTACATTTTTCATTGATAAAAATTTCAGGAGTTCTTATTAGCTGGTAACAACAATAGAGTTCAACAAGTGTATGGTAGCTCAATTGAGCAACACTCTGGGCGAAACATATTCAACGGATTCGGTGTTCAGCTACTAAGTGAGGCTTTCGGCATCAGCACAACAACAGCAAAGAGGCTACAGAGCCAAAATGACCAAAGAGGAGAGATCATACATGTAAAGAATGGCCTTCAATTGGTGAGACCGACTTTGACACAACAAGAACAAGCACAAGCTCAATACCAAGAAGTTCAGTATAGTGGACAACAACAAACATCTTCCCAATGGAATGGATTGGAGGAGAACTTCTGCACAATCAAGGCGCGATTAAACATTGAAAATCCTAGTCGTGCTGATACATACAACCCACGCGCAGGAAGGATCACAAGTGTCAATAGTCAGAAGTTCCCCGTCCTTAACCTCATCCAAATGAGTGCTACCAGAGTAAACTTATACCAGGTATTTATTATAGCATCATTTTCTTCTCTTTATTTTGGTGAAAAATCTTTGATTTATGGCTTATATAACATTATTTTCTACTCCTTTCTACAGAATGCTATTCTCTCTCCGTTCTGGAATGTTAATGCTCATAGTTTGGTCTATACGATTCAAGGGCGGGCTCGAGTTCAAGTTGTTAGTAACTTTGGAAAGACTGTATTCGATGGTATCCTTCGTCCAGGACAACTATTGATCATTCCACAAAACTATGTCGTCCTAAAGAAAGCAGAGCATGAAGGATGCCAATATATTGCAATCAAGACAAACGCTAACGCCTTTGTGAGCCACCTTGTAGGGAAAAACTCAGTATTCCGTGCTTTGCCAGTGGATGTGGTCGCTAATGCGTATCGCATCTCAAGGGAGCAAGCTCGAAGCCTCAAGAACAACAGGGGAGAAGAGCATGGTGCCTTCACTCCGAGATTTCAACAACAATTCTACCCAGGATTCTCGAATGAGTCCGAAAGCGAGACTTCGGAGTAATGTAACTAAAAACTAGTATCGGCATATAGTAAAATAAAACACCACAAGTATATGACACTTGGTGGTGATTCTATTCTATATGAGCACTAAATAAAGGTTACAACTTTCGTAATTTGCCTACTTTATGTCGTGGGTGTTCCATTATGGACCACAATGGACCTGGCTAAATTCACATAATTTCTCCTATACACAAGAAGAAAAACATCATATTGTGTCAATGCCATAGATGGCATCTAAATGCCACATAGTGAACATGTCATGGTGACCCCAAAGGTTTCAATTAGCAATGTGGTAGCCGTGATTGAGAAGAATATTCCACAATATTTGATACACACTTAAGAGACAAGTAGGACAGTGATAAATCCATCTGTTAACCTCACTAACTTTTTGAGCAATGGTAGAAGTTGTACGCCTGAACTTTTAATGTTGGTGTGGTGCCTAGGTTGGTGTCAATTAATGTTTGCAAATAGTCTCTAATCCTCTTGTATTGCTTCTTTTCGTTGCCTAGCACCTTCTCTGTAGCCTTCCTCCTTGCTCTATAAGCCTTAATATTTGATATGTTTGTGCCTAATTCCCTCATACATCTGTCCCTGAAAGCTTCAACCTTCCAATTTGGATCACTCCGGAAATCATCCTCATATATTTGGCTTAGCCATGTGTTGTCAACCGGACTGCAATTTCTGTGACTTGGACATGTGTGGGGAGCAATCATCTCTCTAACCATGAAGGTTTTCTCACCACCAACTTGTGATGCTCTAATGAAAAAATCACACTTAACCGTATCTTGACTACACTTAACTTTTATCCTATCACCTTTATTCCTGATGAACATGTAATCCCTCCTTTTTACAATGTGGTCGACTTCAAAGCCTTCCTCAATTGTCCCGCTTCAGTGAAACATATGCCCTTGCACAATTGGCTTGTGTCCAACATATTGCTCTCGTCAAATGTCATGTGGGGCTGCCACTACTCCCGCAGGGAACGCGGCGTAGGCGCACGGTAACCGCGCAGCATGTAAGGAAGGCAAGATTTAGGGGATTCATTTAGGAAATTTCAGGATTCGTTTAGGAAATTTCGGGACAGTACTTCCTTTTATTTAGATGGCTTCATGCCTATTTATTCCTTGTACTCAGCCCTCGTTGGGGGCAAGCAATAACAAATTATTCCTAATCTTCCTCTTTCTCCCAAATCTCACCTCCTTAACCATTGGGCGCCCAAGGGAGAAACCCTGCGCCATTACCGGCCCGGGCTACGAACTCCGTAGCTGTGGTCCTGCTACCTTGGGCGCTAACGCCCTTGACAACCTGGTATCAGGTTCCAGGCGTTCCTCCACCACCACCCCGTCGCTAAACCCCACTGCGCCCACCCCGCCACCCGCTGCCACAGCCTCTCTGGCCATGGCCGAGCCAACCACAGCTGATCTCGCGGCGCTCATCACATCGTTGGCGGTGACCGTCGACAACCTGTAGGCTAAGGTCCACGAGCTCCAGATGGCGTCCCCTGCTACCTCCTCAGCAGGCACCAACGCCCCGGCCTTCGGCGAGCACCACAGGGACCGGCCCCCCCGTCTCCAAAAGATGGACTTCCCCAAATTCGACGGCAAATCTGATCCCCTGGCTTTCATCAATCGTTGTGAGTCTTATTTTCATCAGCAGCGCATCGCCGAGGAGGAGAAGGTCTGGATGGCCTCCTACAACCTCGAAGCCGGCGCACAGATGTGGTACATCCAAGTCCAGCAGGACGAGGGCACTCCGGCATGGCGCCGTTTCACCGAGCTGCTGCATCTCAGGTTCGGGCCGCCCCTGCGCTCCAACCCCCTCGGCGAGCTCATGGCTTGCAAGCGCACGGGTTCCGTCGTCGACTACCAGGACCGCTTCGAGGCCCTCCTTCCTCGTGCGGGCGCGCTCACGGAGGCGCAGAGGGTCCAAATCTTCACGGCGGGCCCGCACCCGCCCCTCAGCCTCGACGTGGAGGTCCACAACCCTCAGTCGCTCGCTTTCGCCATGAGACTCGCCCGGAAGCTAGAGCTGCGCGACCAGTGCGCAGCCGCCCTCGCGCCGCCGCGGCAACAGCAAAGGGGCCTCCTTCCGACTCCCCCTCAACGTCTCGCCCTGCCGGCTCCGGCCCCTGCTGCGGCCATCCCAGCCGCCACCGTCGCGGTGGACGGTCGGCCCGTCCGGCGCCTGTCGACAACCAAGATGGACGAACGTCGCCGACTCGGTCTCTGCTTCAACTGCAACGAAAAATTCGGGCGAGGCCATAACCGCGTGTGCCAGCGCCTGTTCCTGCTGGACCTGGCGGAAGAGGATGATGACGAGGAGGCGGCCGACGATCCTGCCGCCGCAGAACCCACGATCTCGCTCCACGCAATCGCCGGCATCCACACTAGCGACACCATGCAGCTGCGCCTCCGCATGGGCGCTGTCGAGCTACACGCCCTCATCGACTCGGGCTCGACACACAACTTCATTGCCTCGGAAGCTGCCTCCCGCACCGGCCTACCCATGGTCCATCACGGTTCTGCATCCGTCACGGTGGCCAATGGCGAACGGGTCCCGTGCACCGGAGTGGCCAGGGGAGCGGCGTTCTCCATCGCTGGCGACGACTTCTCCGCCGACCTCTTCGCACTTTCCTTGGCGGGGTACGACGTGGTGCTAGGGACCCAGTGGCTCGCCACCCTAGGGCCCATCCTGTGGGACTTCGCGGCCCTTACCATGTCCTTTTGGCACAAGGACCATCAGGTCTGTTGGCAAGGCACGCCGGGACCAGTTTCCCCTAGCCTTCGCTCCTGCTCGGGCCGCGACCTCCTGGAGGCCCTGCTCACCGCCTTCGCCGACGTCTTCACCGCGCCGCACGGGCTCCCACCACCTCAGACCCGCGACCACCACATCGTCCTCCAGCCGGGTGCTGCTCCGGTCGCCGTGCGCCCATACCGTTACCCGGCCACCCACAAGGACGAGCTGGAGCGCCAGTGCGCCGAAATGCTGCGCCAGGGGCTCATCCGGCCGAGCTCTTCGGCGTTCTCCTCGCCCGTCCTCTTGGTAAAGAAGGCGGATGGCTCGTGGCGCTTCTGCATCGACTACCGGGCCCTCAACGCCATCACGGTCAAGGACGCATTCCCGATCCCCGTGGTAGACGAACTCCTCGACGAGCTACACGGCGCCAAATTCTTCACCAAGCTCGACCTCCACTTTGGGTATCACCAGGTTCGGATGAACCCGGACGATATCGCCAAGACGGCGTTCCGGACGCATGATGGCCTGTACGAGTTCCTGGTCATGCCTTTTGGGCTGTGCAACGCGCCTGCTACATTTCAGGCTTTGATGAATGACGTCCTGCGCCCCTACCTCCGACGCTTCGTCCTCGTCTTCTTCGACGACATCCTCATTTTCAGCAAGACGTGGGCTGACCATCTCCACCAGGTCCACACCGTCCTCAACACGCTGCAGCAGCACTGCCTGTTCGTGAAGCGCTCCAAGTGTGCCTTCGGTGTAGAGTCGATCTCCTACCTGGGGCACATCATCTCAGCTGCAGGCGTGGCCATGGATCCGGCCAAGGTCCAAGCGGTGCGGGAGTGGCCGACACCACGATCGCCACGCGCCGTCCGTAGCTTCCTCGGCCTTGCGGGGTATTACCGCAAATTCGTCCGCAACTACGGCACCATTGCCGCACCCCTCACCGCCCTGCTCAAGAAGGAGGGGTTCCTGTGGTCCGCGGAGGCCACGGCGGCCTTTGAAGCCTTGAAGATGGCCATCACCACGGCTCCTGTGCTAGCGCTACCCCGAGTTCGACCGGCCCTTTGAGGTCGAGTGCGATGCCTCCACCCACGGCTTCGGCGCCGTCCTGTTACAGGGTTCGCACCCGATCGCCTTCTTCAGCCGACCGGTGGCTCCTCGACATCGCGCGCTGGCCGCCTACGAACGCGAGTTAATTGGTCTCGTGCTCGCCGTCCGCCATTGGCGGCCATACTTGTGGGGCCGTCGATTCTTGGTAAGGACCGACCACTACAGTCTGAAATTTTTATTGGATCAGCGCCTTGCCACCATCCCACAACATCATTGGGTGGGCAAACTGCTGGGTTTCGATTTCACCATCGAGTACAAGCCTGGCGCCTCCAACACCGTGGCCGACGCGCTGTCACGCAGGGACACGGAGGACGGTGCCCTCCTCGCCATCTTGGCTCCCCGTTTCGACTTTGTGGATCGCCTCCACCAGATCCAGACCATGGACCCTGCCCTGGTAGCCATCCGCGCCGACATTGTGGCTGGCCAGCGGGGGTCCCCGTGGTCTATCATCGACGACTTGGTCGCGTTCCACTCCAGGCTCTACATCCCGCCAGGATCGCCCCTACTCAACGAACTGGTAGCCGCCATTCACGAGGACGGCCACGAAGGTGTGCAGCGCACGCTGCACCGTCTCCGCCGCGACTTCCACACACCCAATCTTCGCCGCGTGGTCCAGGACTTCATCCGCTCCTGCTTGACGTGCCAACGCTACAAGTCTGAACACCTCCTCCCAGCGGGTCTACTCTTGCCGCTCCCTGTCCCGACCATGGTGTGGGCAGACATCGGCCTGGACTTCGTCGAGGCGCTCCCCAAGGTGGGCGGCAAGTCGGTCATCGTTACGGTGGTCGATCGCTTCAGCAAGTACTGCCACTTCATCCCCCTCGCCCATCCGTACACGGCGGAGACGGTAGCCCAGGCCTTCTTCAGCGACATTGTTCGTCTTCATGGGATCCCGCAGTCCATGGTGTCGGACCATGACCCGGTGTTCACGTCCAAGTTTTGGAGCGAACTCATGCGCTTGTCGGGCGCCAAGCTTCATATGACATCGGCCTTCCACCCGCAGTCGGATGGTCAGACAGAGGCCGCCAACAAGGTAATTGTCATGTACCTAAGGTGCTTCACAGGCGATCGTCCCCACCAATGGCTACGCTGGCTCCCGTGGGCCGAATTCATCTACAACACCGCCTTCCAGACGGCTCTCAAGGACACTCCCTTCAAGATCGTCTACGGCCGCGATCCTCCGACCATCCGCTCTTACGAGCCGGGTGAGACACGTGTGGCAGCTGTCGCCAAAAACATGGCGGACCGTGACGAGCTTCTGGCCGACGTACGCTACCGCCTTGAACAGGCTCAGGCGATCTACAAACGGCACTACGACCAACACCACCGGGCTGTCTCCTACGCCGTTGGTGACTGGGTGTGGCTCCGTCTCCGTCATCGTGCGGCTGCATCCCTACAAGCTCCGACACGGGGGAAGCTGAAGCCACGCTTCTACGGGCCGTACCGCGTCACCGAGCTCATCAACCAGGTCGCTGTCCGACTCGCCCTTCCGCCCCGAGCCCGCCTGCACGACGTCTTCCACGTGGGCCTCCTCAAGCCGTTCGTGGGAACACCTCCGGCGGCGCCTCCCCCACTACCGGCCCTACACCATGGCGCCGCAGTCCCTGAGCCGGAGCATGCCATCCGCACACGCCTCGCTCGCGGTGTTCGTCAAGTGCTCATTCAATGGAAGAATGAGCCGGCCTCCTCCGCCACCTGGGAAGACGTGGATGATTTCATCGAGCGCTATCCCTCGTTTCAGCTCGAGGACGAGCTGCTGGTCGAGGGGGGGAGAGATGTCATGTGGGGCCGCCACTACTCCCGCAGGGAACGCGGCGTAGGCGCACGGTAACCGCGCAGCATGTAAGGAAGGCAAGATTTAGGGGATTCATTTAGGAAATTTCAGGATTCATTTAGGAAATTTCGGGATAGTACTTCCTTTTATTTAGATGGCTTCATGCCTATTTATTCCTTGTACTCAGCCCTCATTGGGGGCAAGCAATAACAAATTATTCCTAATCTTCCTCTTTCTCCCAAATCTCACCTCCTTCACCATTGGGCGCCCAAGGGAGAAACCCTGCGCCATTATCGGCCCGGGCTACGAACTCCGTAGCCGTGGTCCTGCTACCTTGGGCGCTAACGCCCTTGACATCAAAATAGATCCTCTGAACTTGGACTCCTTTTCCTCTCCTCCTCTTCCCTGGTGGTGGCTTGTTCTCTTTGTCCGTCTCACTTTCTAGTGCGCTCAATCCACCATCCTCACTAGGTGGATCAGATAGCTCATAGGTCGTAGCAGTAAGAGCATCCACCTCCACACACCCATATCTACACCATCATCCTCAGTGGCATACAAATCCTCAATATCAGTATCACCTTCACAATGGCTCATTGGATCTTCCCTCTGTCTCTTCATCTCCTTTAGTTTCTCAACATAACCAGCCTTTTCTTGCTCATGATTTGTGTCACCACTTGAAATGCTATGTTGGTCCTCCTCCATGGCTATTGGTTAAGTGCTGTAATCAATGTCATCTTTCTCCTCAGATGACCCTGCAATGACCTCAGCATTATCAATTTTGAGAGAAGAAAAGGGTGTTCTGTCAATTGCCTTGAACATGTGCAACTCAACCCTGTTTCTCTTGTCATTCTCCATGATCATGTCCTTTACATGTGTTTCACTTTCAATCTTGGTCAAAGTGCCACAAGAGTATGTATCACTACTTGTGAAAAATAAGTCATCACTTGCTTCATAACTCTCTACTTCCAAAAGCCTAACTAAGTTGGTGTAGCATATATTATCTCGATGTATCTTCTTCTCCACAATATCAATGTTTGGTCCAGGATCATGTTTGAAAACCCTGAGTGACCAACACTCATCAGCCATCCTATAACACCACCATATATAGAAGAAAATGTTAAGTACTATTATTGTTTAAATATATTCTAACAGTAAGGAGAAACCAACTATACACTTAAACCAATAGAAACTCAGATATATATCACGTTTCAGAAAAAAAAATAATGGTTAAACATATACTTTGTTTTAATTTGTGACAGGGAGTTAGGCTCTTTGTTTTAATTTCAGGAAGAAGAACAGGGAAGGTCCCCTATTTCCATTAATCTAAACTAGAGCTATTTGATTCCATCGTGATGCCATCCCATCACGGCAGAATGCAACAGTCCAGATCCAAAGTTCTGGTAACAAAATAGATCACATATGGTTCTCAACCACAGCTCTTTAATAAGCAGAAAAGCAACTGCCTCTCAACATTCGACACACAGCAGAAAAGCAAACTATAATAAGCAGGAGTGAATCATCTGTTCTCTAGGACTTTCTTCAGTGAATGGTTGTTGACATCGCTCCGATCAACAATTCCAGCTAGTACCCAAAAACTGAATCAACAAGTCCAGCTAGTATTTGATTTACCTTCTAAATCGGTGGAAGGATCATTGGATCAGGATATAGAGCTCTGCTGCTTGCAACTCCAGATCCTGTTGATGCGCACTAAACCTATCCCTTCTGTCGCAGGGGAATATCAGAAGAGCGCACCTGCTGCCGAGCGGAGCAGCCGAGGAGCGGCGCCGTCGCCAAGTGGGCGGAACCCTCGCGGCGGCGGCAGCGCGCGCCCTCGCGCGAGACTTCCCGCGCAGCTCCTCTCCCCCTCCACGCCGCGCCTTTTAGGTTCTCATTGCTGCTGACATGTCTTGGGCCAACGCCAACGTGGCGGCCCAATTTGTTAAAACCGGTCCAAAGTGCAAAGTATGGTAGTAATATATGGTGTTAAGTGAAAAGATGAGTCTAGCCTGATCTAATATGAAAGCTTGGTCAATTAAGATGGCCCAAAGTAAAATTTACTCAAAAAATTAAAAAGAAAAGGGGCTGGACTGTTGGGAGGGGATAAGGTTGGCGCCAGATGGGCTTTGTTGGACTGCTAGCCTAGCAGTGGCAGCCTACTATGCGTATTGCTCGACCTAGACACGCGAGCTGGGCTTCCGATGGCCGGTGATGCCTTGACTCAGTTTGGCTCGCGAGTTGCTCACGAGCCAGCTTAAACTGGCTTGTTATCTCTAACAAGCTGACATATGAGCTTAGCTCGTTAAAAAACGCAATGAGCCAAGCTGAGCCGGCCACAAGCCGAGCGAGCTATAAGCTCTCTGTCCACCCCTATAACTAACGGTTGAGATTTATTTGTGCTCTTCCTGTAAGAGCATGGCCAACAGATGCTAGAAATCTATCTCCAAAATTATTGTTTTATATCCCGATCAGATTTTTAAGTGTGGAATAGGTTCATCTCTCCAACAAATAACTAAAAATTAACTCTCAATAATAAAAAATGGGTCAGCTCCAAACAACAGAAACAAAAAATTGTCCCCCCTCCAGTTCTCCAAGGTTGAGGACTCTAATTTTTGGTTACATATCTATTTATGATGACTGTTAGAGCCTAATATTTTTTAGTTGAAGACCCAAAATTTTAGAATTAGGATACATATTGGATATGTGTTGACCATAATCTAAGATGGTGCTTGGTTTAGTGAATGGGATAGGTTGGAGCCATCCCTATTTTTAGGAATGAGATTGTCCCAACTGTCTACTTAGTTTGAGGGATATGATGGCATGGTCCTTATATCAGCAAGAGAGGAAGTGGGATGGAGTGGGCTGGACTAGTCTGTCCTAGATCTCACGGCAATAATCTTCCTGACCATTACATTTCTTATTGACTCCCACCCAAACATCTCTACAAATGGAATGGTCCCCTTCCATCCGACCTTCTCCCCTAAGCCAAATACTTGCTAAAATAGCTCTGCACCTACAACTATACCACCATAGGTGTTTTCCTAACTACATTTAAAAAGGAAATTGGTGTGATGGCTTGAAACTAAGAGAAGTTGCCTCTTCCGTAGAAGGAGAAAAATAAAGGAAATTTCGCTTTTATTGTTAACTACTTGGATTATAAGTACATATTAGCACAGTTACAGGATTTAAATGGCCACTAATCAGGTAAGTATTACAAAAATCTTTTTGGACCTCCGGAGGAAAATAATTTTTCCATGTTGGAGTCTCAAAAGGAGGATATCATCCAGGTTTCGGAAATAGAGAATAAAATGTTAACTGAAGCCTTTATAGAAGAGAAGGTGAGATATGCCATTATACAAATGGAACATAATAAAACTTCAAGACCTGATGGTTTTCTGGCAAAGTTTTATCAAGTGTTCTGGGAAATGATTAAAGGTGACCTTATGGAACTCTTTAATGATTTCCACAAGGGAGAATTGCCTCTTCATAGTTTAAATTTTGGGATCATTACGCTCCTTCCAAAACAAAAAGAAGCTAAACGGATACAACAATTTAGCCCCGTTTGCTTGTTAAATGTTAGCTTTAAAATTTTCACGAAGGTCATGGCCAATCGAATAACTCTAGTAGCTCAGAAGGTCATCAAACCCTCGCAGACTGTCTTCCTCCCAGGAAGAAATATTATGGAAGGGGTGGTAATCCTGCATGAGACAATTCATAAAATGCACAGGAAAGATACAAGAGGGGTCATTCTGAAATTGGATTTTGAGAAGGCTTATGATAAGGTGAATTGAAAGTTTTTGCAATAAATGCTTAGGATGAAAGTTTTTTCGCCTATTTGGTGTAAATGGATAGATCTAATTGTAAAGGGTGGGAGTGTGGCAGATAAAGGGAATGATGATATTGGGAACTTTTTCCAAACAAAGAAAGGTTTAAGGCAAGGAGACCCTCTATCTCCAATTCTTTTTAATTTGGTGGCAGACATGTTATGTATCTTAATCTAGAGGGCTAAAGACCAAGAAAAGTTTCATGGGGTGATTCCACAACTAGTCGATGATGATCTTTCAATTTTGTAATATGCTAATAATATGATTCTCTTTTTGGATCATGATCTTGAAGAAGCCAAGAATCTCAAATTGGTGCTAAGCGCTTTTGAGAAACTCTCTGGTTTGAAAATTAACTTCCATAAAAGTGAAGTGTTTTATTATGGTGAGGCAAAAGAAATGGCGAAAGACTATGTCATGTTGTTTGGGTGCAGAACGGCTTCTTTGCCTTTCAAATACCTAGGTATCCCCATGCACCATAAGAGGATTTCTAACAAGGATTGGCAGGTAATAGAGGAATAGTTTCAAAAGAAACTGAGTAGTTGGAAAGGAAAATGGCTTTCAGTAGGGGGTAGGCTAGTGTTGATTAATTCAGTGTTGTCTAGCCTGGCCATTTTTTTGTTGTCTTTTTTCGAAGTTCCTAAAAGAATACTCAAGAGGTTGGACTACTACAAGTCAAGATTTTTTTTTTGGCAATGTGATGAGCACAAGAGGAAGTATAGGCTGACTAAATGGAGTGTTCTATGTAAACCAAAAGAGTGTAGGGGTCTTGGAATTCTAAATTTGAAAATACAGAATAAATGTTTGCTTAGCAAATGACTTTTCAAGCTCATTAATGAAGATGGAGTTTGGCAAAATATTCTTAGGAAGAAGTATTTGAGTAGGAAAACGATTACCCATGTGATGAAACAACCGGGGGATTCACACTTTTGGACGGGATTGATGGGAGCTAAGGATTCCTTTTTGCAATTGGGCTCGTTCAAAGTGCATAGTGGCAATCAATTGAGGTTCTAAGAGGACTGTTGGATGGGCAATTCTTCTTTTGATAAGGAGTACCCATCTTTATATCAGATAGCTAGGAAGAAAAATGTTAAGGTGGCAGATGCCTTGAGAAGGATACTGCTGGATGTCTTCTTCAGGAGGGTCTTGGTTGGGGATAACTTAGTTGCTTAGTATAACCTAGTGTCTAAAGTAGCCTTAGTCGAGTTATCGGATCAAAGTGACATGTTCTTGTGGAAAACACATAAGAGTGGAGTTTTCACTGTGAATTCCATGTAAAAGGCTCTGATGTATGGAGACATCATTCCAAGGATATCTTTCTTGTGGAAACTTAGAGTACCTTTGAAAATAAGAATTTTCTTATGGTATCTAAAGAGAAGAGTCATTTTGACTAAGGACAATTTGGTAAAGAGGAGATGGAAGGGGAGTACTAAGTGTTGCTTTTGTAATTCTAATGAAACAATTCTACGTCTCTTTTTTGATTGTCATATGGCTAGATCCGTATGGAATGCAATCTTTATAACATTTGGGATACCATCGCCTACTAGTTTTGCTAACCTTTTTGGTAGTCAGCTAAGAGTTTTTCAACCTAGGCTAAAGTATCAAATATTGGTGGCTATGGCAGCTTTGTGTTGGGCGGTTTGGATTTTTAGAAATGATGTGGTCTTTGATGGATCCAAAATCAACTCCTTTTTGCAGGTATTATTCAAAGGAACATACTGGGCACGCCAATGGTCCTTATTGTGTAAACAGGATGATAGCATCAAGATGAAGAAGGGTTACATGATTTTGGAGGCAAGAGTCTTGGAGTTGTTCTCAGGTTATGTGTGGAACATGAAAAGAAGATTGGCATCTTAGTAGTTTCTTGGATGGTAGTGTCATGTGGTTGCGTTGTATCTTCTGTGATGGGTTTGAGTTTAAACGTTCGCGGGGTTATGTGTCTCTTTTGTGGTTGTTGGCCCCTTTTGTAAGGAGTTGAGTCTAAGGACTCGTGTAATACTTTTGGCTTTGTACATCCTTTTTGGATGTAGAGGCTGGATTTTAATCCATTTTCTAAAAAAAAGGTATTTGGACATACATAAAGCCAAGAACTGTAACCCAACAGGTTTGGCACATCTACTCTAAACTGTCACTGGTCAATATTTGGCGTTCGTTGACCATCAATTTTATGTATATTAGAATTAACTCATAAAATCTAGAAATAAATCTACTTTAACTCTTAAAGTATGCAAATCAGTTAAAATGACCCCTAAAGCAGTTTTATAAGTGGTTTTGGCCACGTTGACTATAACGTGGATAATGACATGGCAATGTAGTGTTAAGTATTCTTTTAACAAGCGTAACGGTTTGAAAGAGAAGCACATTGATGTTGATATGCAATTCTCGAACTTGCCGATCAGTGGAAGGAATGAATTAATTGAATCATCTTAGACCAAATAGACTAATGTGTGTATTACATAAGCAATACCACTTGCCACACAAGTAATACCGCCGCCATGTCATTGTCTAAGTAGCAAAACCACCAACAAAACCACTCCAGGGGTTATTTGAACGAGTTTGCATACTTCAGAGGGTACAATACCTGGTTTTATACTTGAGGGGGTTAAGTAGACTAACCTTAATACTTCAGGGGGTTAAGTAGCCTTTTTTCTAAAATCTAATTAATTTTATGTTGTTATGATTGTACTTTTGAAGGTACATCTATATTTTATACTTAGCATTTGGGAATTTAGTGGTAATCAAAATTTTAAAAGTTTGACCACGTTAAATATTTTTTTACTGAAGTGAGTTTGTTTTTAAAGATTTCTATGCTACGTAGATCAGCATATGTGTTTTGTTGTATGATGTGTCAGCTCATAATGCGAATGTGTTGCTCATTCACTCCATTCTCAAATAAATGATTACCTTAAAACGTATATAGTCAAATCTCAAAAAAAATTTGACTGACATATAGAAAGCTTTTCTTCAGAGCCTAACATATACAAAATTATTACTCAATCTGTTCCAAAATATAGCAACCTAGTACTATATATTGTTTAATCTAGTACTAGATTGTTATATTTTGAGACGGAGGGGGTAAAATTTGATATGTGAAAGAAATATTGGTAGATTTGTTATGAAAAATATTTTTAATATTTTTGTGACTATATAATTAGAAAAGATAATTAGCAAGTATGTTATTCCGGAGACCACGTTATTCTAACGACGAGTAAAAAAACAGAGGAGGTACTTTTAGCTAATAAATAAATGGCCAATCTCTCCTGACGCTTTGGTGATCCATGCAAAATGTTACCACCAGAACAGGACAACCGACAAGTAAGGCAGTGATGCAAAATATTCCTCTTCTGAGATACACAAGCCATAATGCAAGATGACATGCAATTGCACAACCGAATCGGCTAGTGCTTGCAATACAGCATAGCACACAAAATTGAACAATGTAAGCATGATAATGCGATGCCTGCCAAGATAATTGGCCCGTTGCATTGTTAGGTTTCACGTCGGTTTTGGCAGGTATGTCTGATTGTCTGGCAATCAATTATCCATATATCATCACCAAATTACCCTTAATCTCGATCAAAACAAGTGCATGTACAATGATAAATTCTAATAAATATTCCCGTCGCAGAGTGGAACATTTTAGGGCTTTGTTGAGTCGCATGAATTTTAATGAATTTTCACATGAATTAATTTAGTTCGCCTAAAAAAATCCTACATTGCAAAATATGTATTCCCTGGATTGATTTTTAATATAGGGCGTGATTTGATTTGGCTGGTCTCAAAATTGGACTTTGACTTGGTTTTTAGAATGCGCCGATGAACGTTGACTCGGTTGGATTGATGTCAGGGGGAGTGGTTACAGGGCAGCATGGAGCATCGAAGTCAGAGTCTTTAGTTCATGCAGGTGTTAAAGGCGCAGGCATAGGTAAAATACCTTATGGCTATCGTTGTTTTACAAAGGGTCACACGTTACAAGAGTGTACGACTGTGCTGTTTTGTGATATCTGTGAAAGTGAGGAGCATGTGACATCACGTTGTCGGCTCTTTAGGGCAGTGAATAAGCCTTCGGCTTCTCTCTGTGGTTATGCAGTTGATGGCCTCGGGTTTTATCATATTCCTCTCTGTGTGGGTCAGAAGATAAAACATGAATTAAAAGCTGCTTTAGTTAAGATAACGGGTGGTATTTTGACTATGCCAAATGTAATATCTAAACTAGAGAGGTTGGTTCCAGCAAAATGGAAGTGAGAGGTGGCAGACAATGGTAATAACACGTTTCGCACAATTTTTCCTTCTAGGGCTGAGTTGCAACGAATGGTGGAATGGGGAATAATGCATACTAAGGTTGGGAATGCTATGATAGAAATAGTGGAAAGGGGTGTGGGGAGTGAGGTCAAGTATGTCATACCAAAGGTTTGGGTGCAATTTACTGGTTTACCTAAAAAGCTGAGAGATTATATATGATTATATGGATAGTTGGTTCAATTCTTGGTATTACTAAAATGGTGGATATGAGGTTTACTAGAAGATATGACATCACTCGTTTGCAAGTTTTGGTCCTTGACCCGTCTCTCATTTCAGACTCTGTTGATGTTGTTATTGGAGATTTTCTCTATGAGCTTCACTTTAAAATGGAACCTGAAAATGGTGAGGCCGAACCTCAACCTATGGAGATGGACAATGATGATGACCTCAGAGATGGAAAGGAAAAAGAGGATGGTGATTTAGATGGTAAAGAAGGCAAAGGTTCAGATTTAGGGAAGGGAAAGATGGAGAATACACAGTCTAGGAATGGAAAGTTCAGTGAATCCACATCTGGGACGTCCATTGCCCCTTCAGCTCAGGTGCTAATGTTGCCTAGAGCGGAGGGATTGATAGCTTCTGATGAGGAGTATGATGGGTTAATGAAGCATGAGGCATATATATGAATGGAAAGACTGGCAAAGGCAGGTCGGTGGGGGAGTTAGCTACGGTGCTTGAGGCTTTTGTGGCTCATACTCCACTTCATCAAAGCAAGAGAAGGGCAAATGATTCAGACCAGCATTCTCTTGAGAGGGCAGAGAAGCTTAAGGCAAGCCGTAGTCTGGAAACTAACTCCTCAATAGGTGACTCTTATGTTAATAACTCTTTTTTGCACTTTTCTGATAATTAGATAGTTAATTTTGTTGCAAACCTAGGGATTCTAGTAGGGAATTCTGAAGCTAGTGTTAAAGAAGCATTACAAGATACTAGACAATCTGAATTTTCAAGATTGAATACTTTTACTTTACAGAATAACAAGGGTTCTGTATTAGAGAAAAAAGAGAAAGAGATGTTAGAAGAATATGAGATAGATAAGTTAATTCTTGGTCAGTTATGTAGGGATTTTATGGAGGAGGTACTGGATGCGGGTGGTGATCACTTATGTGATTTTAAAGCCACACCACAATCTAAGAAATCTCTTCTAAGTAAAAAAGAAAAGAAGTAGGAAGTCGGGTGGTTCAAGGAATAACGGTATGTTATGAAAGGCATGTTTTAGAATAGTGATGGGTTCAAAGACCCGAAAAAACATAAATTTATTTCAGATTTGTCAAAGGTACAGGATCTGAACTCTATTGCTATTTCGGAAACTATTAGGAGAGATTTTGCACGTTCCTTTCTTAAAAACTTATGTGGAGGGAAAGACTTTTTATGGCATTGCAAAGCTCCTAGGGATAGATCCGGGGGCATTTTATTGGGTATAGATTTATAAACTTTTGACATTGGTGCAATTGATGAGAGAGACTTTTATGTTAAGTTTCACTTATGTAATAAGATGGATAATTTCAAATGGGCTCTTGTAGCAGTTTATGGTCCTGCACAAAATGACTTGAAAGAGCAATTCCTTGCTGAGATTGTTCATTTGTGTAGCCATGAAGTTTTACCTATTTTAATTAGTGGTGATTTTTACATACTTAGGAGCCTAGACGAAAAGAATAACTCAAATTATGATGATAGGTGACCTTTTCTTTTTAATGCAATAATAGATGGTCTCAGTTTAAGGGAGTTACACATGTCTGGGAGAAAATTTACCTGGGCCAATAATCTTCCTGTGCCTACTTATGAGAAACTTGATAGAATACTCATGTCTACTGAATGAAAAGATAAAAATCCTCTTTCTACTGTGTATGCACTCAATAGAGACATCTCAGACCATACTCCTCTACTGTTAAATATTAATACATCATCATCAAGTTATAACCAATAGAGTTTTAAATTTGAACTTGGTTGGCTATTACGGGATGGATTCTATGACATGGTTAAGGATGTATGGTCTAGTGTGGATTGTGGTGGTACTCATATGGAAAGATGGCAAACTAAAATTCGTAGATTGAGACAACATCTAAGGGGATGTGCTAAAAATGTAAGTGGCGCGTACAAAAAAGAAAAGAAGGATTTATTAGATAACTTGGATGTGCTTGATAAGAAGGCTAAGATTACGTTATTGTCTCAAGATGAACTGGACATTAAGTAATGTCTACATAATAGGTTGAGCCAATTGCTAAGAGAGGAAGAGATCAAATGATATCAACGGGCTAAGGTAAAAGATTTATTGGAAGGGGATTCTAATACTAAATATTTTCATTTAGTGGCCAATGGAAACGTAGGAAAACTAGAATTTTCCAACTACAGAATGCGGATTAATTAATAAGTGGTGATGCAAATTTAAAAATGCATATTACGCCTTATTATAAGGGTTTATTTGGACCATCTAAGAAGTCTCTTTTTACTTTTGATAAGACTCGAAGGGATAACATCCCTCAAGTGTCTGAATTAGAGAATGAGATTTTAACAAAAGATTTTACTGAAAAAGAGGTACGTGAGGCAATTTTCTAAATGGAACACAACAAAGCTCCGGGTCCAAACGGATTGTCGGCTGAATTCTATCAATTTTTTGGGAGGTTATTAAATCTGAACTTATGAATTTATTTAATGATTTCCATAATGGCACTTTGCCTTTGTATTCTTTAAATTTTGGTACAATTATTCTGTTACCTAAGTGTAAGGAGGCTACTAAGATTAAGCAGTATAGGCCAATTTGTTTGCTTAATGTAAGTTTTAAGATTTTTACTAAGGTTGCGACTAATAGAATTATTGGGGTAGCACATAATGTTATTAGCCCAACACAAACAGCTTTTATGCCTGGCAGGAATATAATGGAAGGGGTTGTGATTTTGTATGAAACTATTCATGAGATGCATAGAAAGAAATTGAACGGGGTTATTTTTAAGATAGATTTTGAGAAAGCTTATGATAAGGTTAAATGGCCTTTTGTTCAACAGACCTTACGGATGAAAGGCTTCTCACCTAAATGGTGTCAATGAATTGCTTCTTTCATTCAAAGGGGACATGTTGGCATTAAGGTTAATGATCAGGTTGGTTCCAATTTTCTAACAAAAAAGGGTTTGAGATAGGTGACCCTCTTTCTCCAATCCTTTTTAACATAGTAGTGGACATGCTATCTATTCTAATTAAGCGTGCTAAAGAAGATAGTCAAATTATTGGAGTTGTGCCACATCTTATTAACGATGGTTTATCTATATTACAATATGCTGATGATACGTTAATTTTCATGGATCATGATTTACAAAAAGCTAAAAATATGAAGCTGTTACTCTCAGTTTTTGAGAAGCTTTCAGGGCTTAAAATCAACTTCCATAAAAGCAAACTTTTTTGTTTCGGCCAGGGTAGAGAATGTGAGCAACAATATTCTCAGTTGTTCAGGTGTCAATTAGGAACTTTTCCTTTTCGATATCTTGGCATTCCAATGCATTTTAAGAAGCTTTGTAGTAAGGATTGAAAATCAATTGAGGAAAGAATAGAAAAGAAGTTAAGTAGTTGGAAAGGGAAACATATGTCGGTGGGAGGAAGGCTAGTTTTGATTAATTCTGTGTTGACAAGTCTAGCTATGTTTATGATTTTATTTTTCGAAATTCCTAGTGGGATTCTTGAAAAAATTGATTTTTACAAATCTAGATTCTTTGGCAAAATGATAGCCATAAGAAGAAATATAGACTAACTAGATGGAATATTATTTGCAAACCAAAGAAACAATGTGAACTTGGAGTTCATAACATAGATATTCAAAATCAATGTCTTCTAAGTAAATGGCTTTTCAAGCTGATAAACGAGGATGGTGTTTGGCAGAATTTACTTAGAAGGAAATATTTAAAGAATCAATCAATTACATAAGTTATGAAAAGACCGGGTGATTCTCATTTTTGTCAGGATTAATGAAAGTTAAAAATAAGTTTTTAAGTATGGGAACTTTTGTTATTATTGATGAGAAACAAATCAGGTTTTGGAAAGATATGTGGATTGGTAATTTTTCTTTTAAGGAGCACTTTCCTTCTTTATATAACATTGTTCGTAGGAAAAGTGCATCGGTTGCAACTGTTATGAGTACTGTCTCACTCAATGTATCCTTTAGAAGGGCTTTAGTGGGTCAAAATCTCGTTTTATGGCATAATTTGGTTGCTAAGATTGTCCATATTAATTTAAATGATGACAAAGATTTGCTTAAATGGAATCTTCATCAAAATGGTCAATTTTCAACCCGTTCTGTGTATTTAGCTTTAATCAACAATGGGTATATAGAGAGGAATAAGGTACTATGGAAATTGAGAATGCCTCTTAAAATAAAGATATTTATGTGATATTTGTTTAAAGGGGTTATGTTAACCAAAGATAATTTAGCACGAAGGAAATAGAATGGTAGTAAAAAATGCTGCTTTTGTATGTATGATGAAACTATCCAACACATGTTTTTTGATTGTCACGTTGCTAAATTTATTTAGAGAATCATCCAAAAAATTTTCGGTTGATGCCACCGAATAATGCTTATGGGTATTGATTCAAAAACCAAAAACCATATTTTAGTATAAGCATCTGCTTTATGTTGAGTTCTTTGGCTTCCTAGAAATGATATGGTTTTTAATAAAGCTCTAACAAAATCTTATATGCAGATACTTATTGGGCAACGCATTGGCTTCAATTCTAGGCCCAGCTACAAAAGTGTGATAGGGACAAAGAATTCTTTCATTTTGCATGTCGGAGTTTGAAGACAACGGCTATGCGGATCTTCGCATATTTTGGATGGAGATTCAGTAATAGTATAAAATCGCTTCCTAAATAAGAAATATCTTCTTTCATTTGTTTGGTGTGGTCCAAAAATGTTTTCTCATTATCATTTTGTACAATCATTTGTGTTTAGTTTGATCAATAATTCTGTAATAAGTGGTTGTAGCTTCTGTTGAAGTAAAGCCTGGATTATCCATTATCTAAAAAAATTTAAAAGCACATCAAATCTTCTTACTCTACAAACTAATTTTCGCCTGAACAAGCACATGAATGTTAAGTATCAAATCCCATAAAAACAAACCGGCCCACTGGCATGGCATTTTGTCCTGTTCATGAAAAGTGGAAAAAATGGCAAGAAAAGTTGCATGCCTTTTTGCTTTGTTCCTTTGACCTTTAGCGTTGTCAAACACTATGTCAAAAAGAGCACTTTCATTATTTCAGAGCTAATATATATGTCAAAAGGAAAAGAGCAGATGGCCATAACCGGCATCATCAGGGCGCAGGGGATTAGTGGATTGTTAGGATAGGACCAGAAATTGACACCGTTCCTTCAAGTGTTTTAAAGTGATATACATTTTGATTTAGTTTATGAACTTGTACTCCGAAGCCTAACTTGATTGAGTTTGAACCTGGAAGAGATCATGTATACATGCAAGCAATTTTAACTTCTGACTTCTGAGACCACGAAAAAGGTCAAAAGGTTTTCTTCTTGATTATCAAAGATGCACATATATACACATCACCGCACCAAACACTATATGTTCCGCTATAAAATGTTAATAACTTTATTTTTAAATATGCGATGCTTTGACTTTATATTATGTTTGATTATTTGTCTTATTTAAAAAACTAAGTGTCAATTATTTTATTATGATCTATTTTATTATTAATGGTACTTTAAGTATAACTTATATTTTTATTATTATATTATACTTTTTAATAAATCCATCGAAAAATCAATCACGCCCTATATTAAAAATCATCAGCGCCATAGATTAAAAAATAGAGAGAGTACTAGCACGTACTAAACTTGTGTGTGCTTGTGAATGAAAACAGTATACTTTGGCTTCTATTTATAATATGTTTGTAATATTATATTATATTATGCATGCAATATGGTAAAGCACTTCTTTTTTCAAAAAAAACTGAAACCAGTACGTAGTTGACAAGTCAAGCAGCACTGCCGTTTGGCCTATAAATAGACGTTTTCCTAGCTAGCTTAACCTCTGCGTAAACACGTATCAACACCATTACTAATTACCAGTACAGGAGAGATGAAGCCAATAACCCTCTTGTGTCTCTGCTGCCTCTGCCTCCTACTCTTCCTCACCACCGGCTCGTCGTCTCCCGTCTCTGTCTCCGGCGACCGCTGCCCTCTTCACAATCGCCGGCTTCAGGTTCAGGATATGGTCGCCGTCGTCGTCGTCGTCAGTCAACGACCTCCACCGCCGTCGGCCGCAGCGGCGAGGACTAGCAGCACGGCCGGCGCCACTGCCATCGAAACAGTACTGCCACGGCAGCAAGACGATGAAAAAGAGATCGATGAGACGATGTACGAGGGCTCCAAGAGGCTCAGCCCCGGGGGCCCCAACCCTCAGCACCACTGAGCTAGCTAGCTACCACTGATCAATACTCCATCGTCTTCTTGGATCAGTTCGTCGTCGACGAGGCCCGCCAGCCAGCACCAGCAGCATCTGCATCTCAGATTCGCCGATAATCAAAAGCATATATATGAGTTAATTATAGAGTGATTATTAGGCTTCTTCGATCTAATCTATCGGCTACTTGTTTAAGTACTCTCCCTGAAGTGAGTTCCATGCATCTGCTTAATTAATTACAGTAACTACAGTAATATTTTGATCTTTCAAAAAATGATAAGTATATATATTTTGTGCTAGCTTTTTGCTTCTCAATCTCCTAAATGCTGGTTCATAGGAGGCGGTCCTATTGCTATAAGGCTATGTTCTTTTTTATTCTAGATTTTGGATTTTCTTTTTCATAAATTTTCTATATAAAATTTTCTTGGAATATTTTTCTAGAATAAATTTTTAACTTTGTAGAAGTTAATGCATTCGTTCATACTCTTAAATAACTATCACAAAACCAGATAATCTCAATCTATCAATTTGAGCTATCTCAAACAGAACCTAAATCGGTTGAGTTGTTATAGAAAGATTTGACCTATATACTTAGCTCCATGGTTAATTCATTATCACCTTGAGTCAATTCTCCTAACGGAAACAGCAGCATCGGGATCATCTGTGTATGCACTACTGTTGCGTTTGTAAGAACGAAGCAAACATTCCATTCCAACAATTGGGATAAAAAGAAGTGTTGAATTTAAGTTGGCGATGATATAAATGCGTTTCTTGGTTGTCTGGTACACTAGATCTAAACCACTTAATCATGTGTTGTTACGTACGTATGGGTCGAGATTCAGTATCACTCGAAAAATGCTTCATGCGAAGAGACTGACCCAAGAGGTGGGAGGCCGTTTATTCCAGGATAAGTCCAATATACCCTCTCAATTATTACAAAAGTCCGATTTAACCATACCAAACCACTACTTGAGAACAGGCCATTTTGACTGGCACATCAATACCCCCGAGCCAGCGCAGAAGATAGGACCGACACTGATGATCCCTATCAATACCAGTCGGGGGTAAAAACCGACACTGATGAGAGCCCCCATCGTCAGTGCCGGTCCAGAAAACAAACCGGCACTGATGTATGCCAGTCGAGGGTAATAACCGGCACTGATGAGGGAGGCCCTCATCAGTGCCGGTCCAGGGCACCACCCGGCACTGATGGATGCTCTATCAGTGTCGGGTGATACTCAAATATGGGGGTTTTGGGCGAGAAACCCATCAGTGCCGGTTGGTGGAACCACCAACCGGTACTAATGAGGGGGCTATCAGTCCCAATACCCAGCACTGATATCTTTCTGCCAAAAAAATATAAATAATTTTAATTTTTTAATTTAGATAAAGTCTTCAGTGCCGGGTATTAGGAATACCCGGCACTGATGGTATTGGTCATCAGTGCTAGGTAGTCCCAATACCCGGCACTAATGATATACTGATATCAGTGCCGGGTATAACCTCCCCGGCACTAATGTCGTCCCGGCCCCCCGGAGGGGTCTTCTATGCCGGGTATAGACCGGCACTGATGAGGCCCCCTCATCAGTGCCGGGGTTCCAATAGTGAATATTTATCACCCATAATCTTTTCAAACTGGATGAAATATCCCCTCAAGCTCAATATGAGGTGGTTTTGGTCTCATGTGGCATGCATACATGTAGCATTCCAGTCAGCAATTTCATAACAAATTAAATTTAAAAAGTATGGCTAGCCCTACATGTCATTGCCTTATCCAACTTCCTCTCATCCTCCCCTCTCACTTTCGGTCTCTCCCTGTTCCAAGCAGCCTGCTGACGGCGAAGGCTTAGGGCGAGGTGAGGACAAGTAGGTGGAGGGTGGAGGTCTAGCTCAAAGAAGACGAGATCGGTGGTGGCGAGTTCGCGCCCGCTACCTGCGCTTGGAGAAGATGAGTTTGTGGCGGTGAGCACCCCCAACCCTCCATGGCCAATCTCGAAGAAGACAAGGCGACGATGACCTAGGAACTCAAAGGAGGCAACGGCGCTCAAGTGAAGCTTGGCTTGGATCCCTACGGCGGCTGCGGCCTCAGAGCTAGGTCCTGTAGAGGAAGCTTAGTCTTGCTGCTGTGGCTAGGCGGTGGCCGGTGCAAATATGATGGCAGCAAGTTGGCAGCGACTGGATTTGGCTCTTCATCGCCTAGTCCACTACCGGTCCGTCGTCCCAAAGTCGCCATTGTTGCCTCATCCTCCCCCAAGTTACCGTTGCCACCTCGTCCTCCCCAAAGTCGCTACCTCTGCCTCATCCTTGAAAGTGCATCTAGGCCCCTACTGGGTTTTGGATGATCGATGACAAGATTAGTAAGGGACTAATGAATCTATTGAGGATAAGTGCAGGTTTTAGTCCCCTCTATGACTTGAGTGATGAATGGAAACCCCCCACAAAAGATCAAAAGCGGCTAAAGAATTCAAAAGAGTTTTATTTAGTTTTGATTTTGTTTTTGAGTCATAGGTGAAAGTGCATCTAGCCCCTAAGTGGGTTTTGGTGGATTAATGATAAAGCGGCTAAGAGACTAATGAGTTTATCGAGAATTATGCAGAGATTAGTCCTAGGTTGCTTGGTATGGTGCATGGAGACCCCCACAAAAATATGACGCAAAGCGACGAAACGACTCGGAGTTTATTTTAAATTCTTTTGAATTTTCTTTTGAGTCATAGGAAAACCGTACTATCAAGAGGAGTTGCAAACAATGTTTCAAGACTACTCAAGTGCTTAAGATCTAAATTGCTGAGAATCCATCACTTTGGCACAACACATACACTTGGGTTGGGCTAGTTTCAGTGTCAGGATCAGAGGTTCCTACCCTTGGGATCGGAGACTCCGACCAACCTTCTCGATCAAAGACTAAGTGTTGGCCAGAGGTTCCTACCCCTGGGGTCGGAACCTCCTGGCAAAAATATGTGAGTAACGGCTAAGTAACGTATACCAATGCCTATAAAACTCAAACCTTGTTTCTAGCCGTTGCTTGACAATTTCACTTCTATTCCACTGTCTCCTAACCTTTCATAAGGTCTTTTGAGCTCTCCCAACTAGTTCTAGTGCCACCTTTATGATTCTTGTGATGATCTAGTAGAGAATTGAGTGAGTTTTGTTGAGAGAAGCCTAGGAGGATCTTGTGCACTTGAGAAGGACGCGGATCAGCTGCTTGGAGCTTATTTCTCTTGAAGGGAAACCTCCTAGACGGTTAGGCGTCACCCGCGAGCTTTTTTGAGTTGTGGATTGTCCCGGGAAGAGTTTATAAAGGTTAACCTCGTCTCCGCAAGGAAAAGAGGTAAATTCTAGTGGATACTAAGCTGATCTTCGTGGTTGCTTGGTGAGGCAAGGGGTCGATCGAGATCCGGCTCTTTGGAGCTCCTCCATGAAGATGTAAGATCTTTGTGATCCGAACTTCGAGAAAAAATCTTTGTGTCTCCGTTGTGCTTGCTCGTTATTGCCTTAATTAGTCTCTACACTTGGTTGCATTTATCTCCTACTCTATTATTTGCACTATATTTAATTTTTGTCAATTTATCCATTATTGATGTGTCTTGGTAGGGTCAGAACATCAGGGTTAGAACTTCCGGCGTTCTTGGCCGGAACCTCTGGCCAGCCCGAGAGAGTTAGTCAGAGCCTTCTACCATTTTGGTCGGAGATTCCTACCAGAATTTTATCGCTGCATTTTAAAAAAAAATTTCAAGAACGCCTATTCACCCCCCTCTAGGCGACATCAACGAGCTTTCAATTGGTATCAGAGCCTAAACTCCTAAGAAGCTTAACCGCTTGGAGTTGATCCTAGGATATCGACCGAGAAGGTGGTTGATCCTACCGGAGTTCAAGAAGACGAAGATGGTTCGACTAGCAAGTTGGGTGGAAGGAAGGGAGCTGCTTTTGACCTTGATTACAACAAGTTTATCCCTCCCCCTCAGCAATTCATCTCCGTGCTTTCCGAACGCGCTCCCATTTTGACGGACCTTCTATAGCGCGTAGAAGCATAAGATGAAATTGCATCTAATCTCGTTGCATCCAAGTGTTTGGAAGATTGTGTGCACAGGTGTGACGGATGCTCCAGAGGAAGGAGAGGAACCTACACCGGCTCAAGAGGCTCTTATCCACCACAATGCTTAAGCCGCAAGCGTCATCTTCAACTCCTTGAGCCTCGAGGAATTCAACAAGCTGGACCAATTTGAGGAGGCTAAAGAGATTTGAGATACGCTTCAATTGACGCATGAAGGATCCCCCAGCATGCAAGAGTCTAAGATTGAGTTGCTTGAGGGGCAACTTAGGTGGTTCGTGATGGAAGACGATGAGATGCCGTAAGAGATGTACGATCGCATGATGGTCATTGTCAACAAGATCCGTGGTCTTGGTGGTGAAGACATGACTGATCATGTGGTGATCAAGAGGTTTCTCCGTGCGATCGCCCAAGGAATCCCACCTTGATGACCCTCATACAGGAGATGAAGAACTTCAAGAGACTCACCCCAAGCGACGTTCTCTTAAGGATCATCTCACATGAGCTACTAGAAGAGAAAGCCAAGGAGGTCAAGCAACTCGCCAAGAACGTTGCGATCGTCAAGAATAAGGAAGTAGCTTTGAAGGCCAAGAAGGAGCAAGCCTCAAGCGACTCCGAGAATGAAGATGAAGACTTCGCTCTTACAGTGAGAAAGTTCAAGCACTTACTTCGTCGAAGCGGCTTCGGCAAAGACAAAAAGGAGAATGACAAAGGAAGGAAACAATCTAAGCGGGCGTGCTACGAATACAAGGAGTACGGCCATTTCATCGCCAATTGCTCCAAGCTCAAGAACAAGGACGACAAGTCCAAGGTGGTCAAGAAAAAGATCGGATGTGCTCACATTGGAGAGGAGTGGTTCTCCAATGATGAGGACGACGACAAGGAAGAAGACGATAAAGGAGGGGTTGCCACAATTGCTATCAAGTCTTCGTCGCCATTCGAGGAGCGCCTCTTCGACAACTTGACCGACGACGACCATTATGAGCCCACTTGCCTCATGGCACAAGGGCGAAAGGTAACCTCGCCATCCAAATCTCCTCAAATTGATGAGGATGATCTTAGTGATGTTGAAAGTGAGGATGATATGGATAAGATGCTCAAGGGCTTTAGCAAGCCGGCCATGTTATAATTGGCAAAACTTTTAAAGGCATTGGAGGATAAAGAAAAATCACTCGAAAGGCAAGAGGACTTGCTCATCCTTGAGAAGAAGAGAAACCTTACCCTAGAGGAGAACTTGGCTAAGGAGAATGAGAGGGTTGAGGAATTGACTAAAGAGCTCCTTTGATCAATAACTTAATGGCTAATATAAAGAGTGTGAATGAAACATTTCAAGAAAACTTTATGAAATTGGACCAAAATCACAAGGCTCTTGAAGTGCAATTTGACACTCTTTGAAATAGCACCTCCACCTCCAATGAGGCCGCTAAAACTTCCAATACCTCCACAAGCAACAGTTGTGCTAAATGTTATAAATATGATTTGGATGCATATGCTACTAACCTTGAAGCTTTGGAGGCACTCAAAAAGGAGAATGAGCGATTAGGTACATTGGTAAAGTTTGGATATTTGAAAACATACCAATCCAATAATGCCTTCTACAAAACCCTCACTACCCACTTCAACAAGAACGACCATAGTCTTGGCTTCTCTCCTCATGAAAACAGGTCATCCAGAAGGACCATGGTGAATAGGAAACAATACCTGAAGTTCATAAAAGAAGGCAGTTCATCAAAAGCCGAGGAGGTAAAAAGTTCCTTGGTCAGCCTGGGGGCCGGAAGCTTCGATCATACAGGCCGGAGGTTCTGACCCGGCCTCTCGGCCTGGTCGAGAAGGCTAGTCGGAGGTTCCAACCAAATAGGTCGGAGGTTCTGACTGGCTCTTCCAGAGAGACAGAGAAGGCTGGTAGGAGGCTCCAATCAAAATAGTAGGAGGTTCCGGCCAGCCAACCCAGGCAAACAGAGAGGGCTGGTATGAGGCTCCGGCCCAAATGGTAGGAGGCTCCGACCAGAAAAACTGTATTATGAGTCATATGAGATCACTAAGGATCACCATGGTAAAGTGATTGCTCATTTTATTGGTGATTGTATAAGGAGTATAGAGCTTGTGTGTGGATGCCCAAGGCGCTTGTGACTAATGCTTAAGGACCCAAACTTAGACAAGTTTGCATACCTAAATCCCAAGCTTGATTTTTTTTGTAGGCATACTCATCCGGCGGATCAAATTGGGTTGTTGATAGCGGATGCACCAACCACATGACAGGAGAGAGGAGTATGTTTGCAACTCTTGACGAGAATGGAGGAGTTCACAACAATATTGTCTTTGATGATGATGACAATGGCAAGGTAATGGGTCTAGATAAAATTGTCATCTCCAACAATCTATCTCTCTCTAATGTTCTTCTCGTCAAGTTCTTAAGTTACAATTTATTATTGGTGTTTTAATTGTGCAAATTGGGCTATAATTGCTTGTTTACCGACGAAAATGTTACCGTCTTTAAAAAAAGTGAACTCAGAAGCTTGTTTGATTGCAAAATCCTCAATGGGGTGGTTTTGGCATCGAAGGCTAGCCCATGCAAGGATAAGGAACTTATCCAATCTTCTAAAGGGGAACACATCCTCGGGCTATCTAATGTCACATTTTAAAAAGACCGTATGCGTAGCGCTTGTCAAGCCAGAAAGCAAGTTAGGAACCCACATCCCATAAAGAACATGATGACTACCTCAAGGCCGTTGGATCTACTTCACATGACTACCTAAGCATAGGAGGTAACAAATATAGGCTCGTAATTGTTGATAACTTTTGTCGCTTCACTTGGGTGTTCTTTTTGCAAGATAAAAGTGAAACCCAAGGAATTTTCAAGAAATTCGCAAAGCGAGCCCAAAACAAGTTCGAGCTTAAGATCAAGAAAGTTATGAGTGACAATTGGGGGGAGTTCAAGAATACTCATGTGGAGGAATTTCTTGATGACGAGGGGATTAAGCACGAGTTCTCCGCTCCATATGATTCACCTCAAAATAGAGTGGTAGAGAAAAAGAACCAGTCTCTTGTCAAGATGACAAGGACTATGTTTGATGAATACAAGACCCCGGACATCTTTTGAGCAGAGGCGGTGAACACCGCGTGTCACGCGCTAAATCGCCTCTACCTCCACAAATTTCTCAAAAAAACGTCATATAAATTCCTCACCGGTAACAAATCCATTGTTTCCTACTTTCGTGTCTTTGGTTACAAATGTTTCATTTTGAGTAAGAGACCTCGCTCATCTAAGTTTGCTCCCAAAGTGAATGAAGGATTTTTACTCGGATACGAGTCAAATGCTCACGCATACCGTGTTTTCAACAAAATCTCCGGAATTGTTGAAACCACGAGAGATGTGATGTTTGATAAAACTAATGGCTCCCAAGTGGAGCAAGTTGAGCTTGAGATGCTAGGTGAAGGAGTCACGGGATACGACATCAACAAAAAGACAATCGGAGAGGTGAGGCCGCTAAAAGAGTTGGAGGAACAAAGAGGCACCGAACATGCTCCTTCCACTCAAGCGGCGCCTCCAAGCACAAGAGTTGTTCAAGAGGATGATGTAGCACGAGTGGATGTTATCGATGCCGAGGGCACTTGTGAGCCAAGAGACACCGTGTGAGCTCAAGTCCCCCTGGTGCAGCATCCAAGAATTCACCAAACTGTGCAAAGAGATCATCCCGTCAACAACATTCTTGGTGATATCCAAAGAGGGGTAACCACTCGCTCTCGGGTCGCAAACTTTTGTGATAATTACTCTTTTGTCTCGTCTTTGGAGCCAATTAGGGTGGAGAACGTACTTGATGATCCGGATTGGATGATGACCATACAAGAGGAGTTGAACAACTTCACCCGCAATCAAGTGTGGTCATTAGTAGAGAGACCCAAGCAAAACGTCATCGGCACCAAGTGGGTATTCCGCAACAAGCAAGACGAAAATAGAGTGGTTACTCATAACAAAGCACGTTTAGTGGCTCAAGAGTTCACTCAAGTCGAGGGCCTCGACTTCAATGAAACCTTTGCGCCGGTTGCTCGCCTTGAGTCTATTCGAATTTTGTTAGCTTATACCGCTAACCATGATTTCAAGCTTTATCAAATGAATGTCAAGAGTGCTTTTCTCAATGGACCAATCTCATAGTTAGTGTATGTGGAGAAACCGTCCGGGTTTGAAGATCCCAAATATCCAAATCACGTCTATAAGCTTCACAAGGCGCTCTACGAGCTCAAGCAAACCCCTAGAGCTTGGTATGAATGTCTTCATGACTTTCTACTAAAAATAGTTTTGAAATAGCCGACACTACTCTCTTCATTAAGAAATTCAAGAATGATCTATTTGTGTGCAAAATTTATGTCGACAATATAATCTTTGGCTCTACCAATCCTTCTTTTAGTGAAGAATTTAGCAAGATCATGATTAAGAGGTTCGAGATGTCGATGATGTGGGAACTCACTTTTTTCCTTAGGCTTCAAGTCAAGCAACAAAAGGATGGAACTTTTATCTCGCAATCAAAATATCTTAATGCCATTTTCAAGAAGTTCGAGATGGAGGGAGCCAAGCCCATTAAGACTCCTATGCCAACAAATGGGCATCTCGACCTCGTCGATAATGGCAAACCGGTGGATCAAAACGTATATTGCTCCATGATTGGATCTCTTATTTACTTTTGTGCATCTAGACCTGATATTGTGTTTAGTGTGTGCATGTGCGCTCGCTTTCAAGCGGCACCTAAAGAATGACATCTTGTTGCCGTTAAGAGAATTCTAAGATATTTGGTGCACACTCCTAATTTCGGTCTTTGGTACCCTTAGGGTTGACCGTAAGAGCACAACGGGGACTTGTCAATTCCTTGGACGGTCTCTAATTTCTTGGGCTTCCAAGAAGCAAAACATACCCTATCCACCACCGAGGCGGAGTACATAGCCACCAGCTCGTGTTATGCTCAACTCCTTTGGATGAAACAAACTCTTCAAGACTATGGCTACACAATGACCAAAATCCCACATCTTTTTGACAATGAGAGTGTCATTAAAATAGCCAATAATCTTCTCCAACACTCAAGAACCAAACACATTGACATAAGATACCACTTCTTGAGAGACCACGAAGCTAAAGGAGATATCGCCATTACCCATGTGAAAACCGAACACCAACTTACCGATATCTTCGTCAAGCCCTTAGACGAGAAAAGGTTTTGTGAGCTTAGGAGTAAGCTCAATATCTTAGATTCTCGAAACATTGCATGACTATGTGCTTGACTAATCAATAATCAAGTATGGGTCAAAAGGATGTCAATCAAAGTGAGCTCCTGTATTTTTGAGGCCTCTCTTATGTAGAAAATGGTCTTAACATCTGGAACGGAACTCCAACATTCCCCCTATCCCATTAAAACTCATTTTCTCAAAATATTTATGAAAATCCTTGTGTGCTAGTTTTTATTGTGAAAATTTGGTTCTTTTCGTTGTTGATCTATATTTGTGACCATTGTTATGTGTTGATTGATTACTGCTGGTCACATATGGGTCTACAGAAAATCATGTCTACTTCCTTGTGCCAAAATACTCTTGTTTACCCCTTTCTAGAAAAATTTGGTCGGAAGTTCCGGCCATAGAGCCGGAGGCTCCGACCCTCCTTCTTGCTCAAAAACCGGGCCGGAAGCTCCGGCTCCCCAGCCCGGAGGTTCTAGCCGGCCGGCGGTTTATTCTCTCCTGTGCACGGCTGGGAATCTTCTCTCTCCTCGTTTCATCTCCTCTCAGCCCTAACTCGCCCTTATCCCCTCCTTGGGCGATTTTTCATTCCAACCGTCAAAAACCTTCAGGCATTCACGTTTCCCTCCTCTTTGGTGGTCGGAGACTCCGTCCCATTGACGTTTTTGCGATTCCTCATCTCCAGGTATTGTTTTCGATCTCATTCCTTAGGTTTTTCCTATTTTTGACCCGATCTCTCAAAATATGAACCTAGGACTAGTTCCCCTTGATTAGAAACATTCCTACACATCCCTAGAACATCGATCTCTAGTCTTGTATCAAATACATTGGCTAGTTTTGAAGATCAAAGTTTCAGCTATGTGCCAGCCGGAGGTTCCGACCCTCAAGGCCGGAGGCTCCGACCGGCAGTCTCGGGCTGGCCGGAGGCTCCGACCCTATGGTCGGACCCTTCGACTGGATTCCTGGTTCTTTCCTTGATTCCTAGTTGTATTTCAGTGTCAATAGCTCGTGAGAAACGTCAAAAGGCAAGACAAGATATTTCCACCTCCGGTATCCAAAGTGATTAGGAGTCACCTCCTAGGAAAGCTAACAAAGGAAAGAGACCGGTTCGTGCTAGCAGCAGCAAGAGGGCAGGCAGAGGCAAGAGGGTCGCTACACAGCCTCCCTCTACTGGACAGACTCGCAGCTCTGCCTTAGTGATCAGGGATCCCGATGCATCACCACCACCAAGGCATGGTGGATCTCACCGTGGTGGTGTTCGCAGTACTGGCAGTGGCACTTTTGATGACCCAATCCAAGTGATCAAGCACAGGGCAGTCACCACTACTCCCTTTGGTCACATTGTAAGGCAAGATTTTGATTATCTGCATGATGTGGCAAGAGGAGGCCGAGACAGGAAGCAGAACCCAGATTCTCTCCCTCAGGAGTTGTCAGACCCCCATTTTGTCACTGCTGTCCAGGTGGATTGGTACAACTCAGTCTTCATGAGTCGACCCAAGTCGGTCATCAAGATAAAGTATATTGACTGGGAGTACATGCAGCGCCAGAAGGGGCGGATCTTCAAGTATGTGATTAAGCTTTGCCTGGACAAGGACATTGGAGGAATCATGGGCTTATAGTATGACTGGAGTGAGGAGGTGATTGGTCAGTTCTACACAACTGTGTTCTTTGAGGAAAGTCCACAGCATGAGCTTTAAATGAGATGACAGACTCAGGGAGTGGAGTACACTGTCACCATCTCTCAGTTCACGGCTATTTTGGGGTTGAACCCCAATGATATCAACAGGCCGAATCTACATAGTGAGAAGACGTTGCCCATTCAGAGGACTATGTTTTTGTATACCGATGGGGCACCCAAGAACTGCATGGGCACTACAAAAGGGCTTCTTCCTCCTTACAAGATTCTGCTGAACATAATCAGGGCAACTCTCTCTCCCAAGGCTGGCGATGCCACAACTCTCCCCGCTCACCACTACACACTACTTGCAAGGTTGAGGAGAAATCAGCTGCCTGTCAGTGTAATGAAGTACATCTGGTTTGAAATCTTTAATATTGTGGTAGAGCCCAAAAGAGGATGTGCCTATGCTCCCTATATCATGAAGATGAGTGAGGAAGTGTCTGAACTGGTGTTCGAGAAGGAAGTGAAGCACAAGTCTTACCGTCCACCAGCCTCTCCTGAAGTAAAGTTTCCTTCAGCTCCCTCTCAGTCTGGCTCTTCTTCTCAGACTTCCGAGTCACCTATCAAGAAGGCACTCAAGGCCATTTTCAACATCTGTACTAAGAACACCGTGAAGATCAAGAAGATGGAGCGCCGGCAAAGGAGATATTGAGAAATGCCACCAAGATAGTTTCTGATGATTCTAAGGATGAGATATTTGAGGACCCTTTTGTCGCCTATGAGTCTGCTCAGCACATCGCCAATGGCGCAGGTCCTTCCACTAGACCCTTTGGAGATTCAGAGTCCGAGGCAGCTTCTGATGAAGACACAGAGGAGGACTCTTACCACGATGACGATAATGGGAAGGATGATGAGGAGGATGAGGATAGTGGTGAGGACAATGGTGATGAGGATAATGACTTTGTACCAGCTCCTCCATCGGTTCAGCCTGACTTTGTGCCAGATGTTCCACCTTTTCAACCTGGCTTTATACCAGCAGCTCCACCTTTTCAGCCTGTCTACGACATTTCTCCCATTGTTGAGAGGGATGATGATGCCGTCAGTGGAAATACAGAGATAATTGTTCCTGATGATGAGACCGGCACTGCAGGCAGTACAGCATCCGGTGATACTGAGATTATCCTCTCCGACAATGACTGAGTCCCTTCTTCCTCTATTTTTCCTCTCTTTTTGGTGCTTTGATGCCAAAGGGAAAGAAAATTCAGAATGAAGGGGCCTCTTCTCATCATTTTTGGCTGTTGTTGCAGTATGGTCGAAGGTTCCGGCTCTGGCAGCCGGAAGCTCCACCCCCCCTACTGTTTTAGGATTCCTAGATCTCCTATTGGCTTATGGACATGTATTGACTGTATGCTGGGATTTAATGACTGTTTAATTATGGTTCTAGTTTAATTTTAGTATTTAGATCTATTCTTGTGATGCCGTGTAATGTGATGTGATGTTATTTTTTCTTTTTTGTGTGTTTACCATATCATATGCATTTTATATACTGTTTATCATGTCATACTTTACACCCCACGGATGAAAAGATATGAATGCAGCTTTCCATGTTTTCTCCAATACTCAATATGCATATATACTTCACTCTCACTAATATATACATATTTCTAGGGGGAGCCAAATTCATCTCCTTTCATTCAAAATCAATTTTATATATTCATTCTGTTGTAAGTTTTAACCGTGTTGTCATCAATCACCAAAAAGGGGGAGATTGAAAGTATATCTAGCCCCTAAGTGGGTTTTGGTGGATTAATGACAAAGCGGTTAAGAGACTAATGAGTTTATCAAGAATTGTGCAGAGATTAGTCCCAGATTGCTTGGTGTGGTGCATGGAGACCCCCACAAAAACATGACACAAAGCGGCAAAGCGACTCGGAGTTTATTTTAAATTCTTTTGAATTTTCTTTTGAGTCGTAGGAAAGTCGTACTATCAAGAGGAGTTGCAAACAGTGTTCCAAAACTACTTAAGTGCTTAAGATCCAAATTGTGAGAGTCCATCGCTTTGGCATAACACATACACTTGGGTTGGGCTAGTTTCAGTGTCAGGGTCGGAGGTTCCTACCCTTGGGGTCGAAGGCTCTGACCAAACTTCTCGGCCATAGACTAAGTGTTGGCCGGAGGTTTCTAACCCTAAGGTCAGAACCTCCTGGCCAAAATATATGAATAACGACTAAGTGACGTATGCCAATGTCTATAAAGTTCAAACCTTGTTTCTAACCGTTGCTTGGCAATTCCACTTCTATTTCACTGTCTCTTAGCCTCTCCTAAGGTCTTTTGAGCTCTTCCAACTAGTTCTAGTACCACCTTTGTGATTCTTGTGAGGATCTAGTGGGAAATTGAGTGAGTTTTGTTGAGAGAAGGCTAGGAGGATCTTGTGCACTTGAGGAGGACGCGGATCAGCTGCTTAGAGCTTATTTCTCTTGGAGGGGAACCTCCTAGACGGTTAGGCGTTGCCCGTGAGCTTCCTTGAGTTGTGGATTGTCCTAGGAAGAGTTTGTGAAGGTTAACCTCGCCTCCGTAAGGAAAAGAGATAAATTCTAGTGGATACCAAGCTGATCTTCGTGGTCGCTTGGTGAGACAAGGGGTCGATCGAGACCCGGCTCTTTGGAGCTCCTCAACGGAGACTTATGATCTTTGTGATCCGAACTTCAGGAAAAAATATTTGTGTCTCCGTTGTGCTTGCTTGTTATTGCCTTAATTTGTCTCTACACTTGGCTATATTTATCTCCTACCCTATTATTTGCACTACACTTGATCTCTGTCAATTTATCTATTATTGAAGTGTCTTGGTAGAGTCAGAACATCAAAGTCGGAACCTCTGGCGTTCTTGGCCGGAACCTCTCGCCAGCCCTCTCAGCCAGCCCGAGAGAGCCGGTCGGAGCCTCCTACCATTTTGGTCAGAGGTTCCTACCAGAATTTTATCGCTGCATTTTGAGAATTTTTTTCAGAAACGCCTATTCACCCCCCCCCCCTCTAGACGACATCAACGGGCTTTCAATAGGAATGCCACACTATTAAGAATTTTTTTCCATGTCTTGGCGACATCGCTACATTTCAATAGGAATTTTTTTCCATGTCTTTGCCTTGTGTTTCCATTTCCCTACATGCTGTAGTTGTTTATCATCTCTATCACCTCCTTCTTGTATAAGATTGTCCCTAACACACGCCTCTTTGGGCAAAGTGTCAGGGGACTAGAATATCTAGTATTTCAGACTAGAGTATCCGATCAACCTTTCCTGCAAGACAGGGCACATTGACCGGAGTCTCCGGTGTTTGGGACCGGATACTCTGGTGGGATTTTTAATTCTGCTGCGAGTGTTTTGTAGGACTGCACATCCACCCCACCCTCGTGTAATATCAAGATCCTTTCAATCCTTGCCCCCAAGTGTTCGTCAAGGTCGATAGCATAAAGAGAGAGATAGGGAGGAATGTTCTGGCAAGCTAGAGACGGCGACGGGTGGTTGCCTATTCAAACTCGGTGAGAGAGAGAGGAGAGGAGGGGAGAGAAAAGTGGTAGAAGTGATACACTGACAATTTTTTTAAAAAATTATTTGATAATCTTGCTGAGTGGATTGCCATATAATCAATTTAATGTCACGTGTTCGCCATGCAGTACCAAAACCACTCGTTTTCTGTTTGGTGGGGAGGGGGAAGGGGATAATTCGTCTAGATTCGAGAGCTTGGGGTGTCAAATGTCCAGTATTGTAGTTTAGGAGGGTAAATCAGACTTAACTTTTTGGACAAGTTTGGATTCAACTTTTTCTAGCTCAAATTCTCCAACCAAAGATTGTTTACCATCAATGGGCCAAGCACTGCCCTAATTTGCTAGTGCACTACCCCATCCAAAGTCCAACATATGGGATCAGATTTTTTTTAGTGCTTTTTTTACAAAATAAAGAGTACTCCCTCCGTTTCAAAATATAAGGACTTTTATAGTTGGACACGGGTATTAAGGAGAAATATACAATAAAATGTTGAGCACGGGTATTAAGAAGAAATGTAAAATAAAATAAAATATGGTTTGATTGGTTGAGATGAGGAAGTATGTGGAGAAATTAAAGTAGAGATTGTTGTGATTGGTTGATGAGGGAGTAAGTGAAAAGATAACTATATTTTGTGATAAATTTTAAATACTAAAGTTAACTGCTTTCTTCGTTCCAAAATATAAGGACTTTTAGGTTAGGCGTGAGTATTAAGGAGAAGGATAAAATAAAATAAGATACAACTCTGATTGATTGAGACAAAAAGGTAGGTAGAGAAATTAAATAAGAGATGATTATGATTGGTTGAAAAGATAAACTAGGTGGAAAGATAACTATGTTTTTTAATAAAACTTGGATGGTAAAGATAGCTATGTTTTGGGATGAAGGGAGTATCTTGTTTCAAATAGTAAGCTTCTGATGTCTAGACCAGGCTCTGGGCTTAGACAAGGTTTAGATGGGCCAGGCCAAACTTCAGGGCTTCTCCTTGCATTTGTTGAGCAGGTGTACTATCCGATCTAGAGTTAATATGGATAATCCCAATACAGTTCTTAGTTGAGTGCAAACTCCTAAACTTGACGAAGGGCACAGTAGTTCCCAATCTTTATTGAACTTTGTGATTCAGAAAAATACCCTAGTAAACTTGAATTTGGCCGACTATTGTCCCGCCTTTAAACCGCGAAAATTAATGAAAATCCTAGATAAGCACTATTGGAGACCATGGGCTTGTAGGGTGAATGAATAAGTATGGGTGTCGGTGAAAACAATGGAGGTTATGAACGTAGATATTGGTAAAATCGTCGGATATATTGTTAGAGTATTGAGAGACGGTACTTCTACATAGGATACAATTTGAGGGAGAGCACGCTTCCGCCATAGATAAAGCATACCATATACTTTCATCTTTTCGTTTATACTGATTAACAGATTATCACCGATAAAAAATAATTTATAGGTAAAATATTTATATTTATTTTTATAGTGATTTAAAAGCAAATGCTGAAAAATAACCAAGATAAAAAAAAAACCCTAAAATCAACCTCAAATTTAAGTTTTAAAAAATAAATTTTGGCTGTGGCTTATAAGTTAAAGGGTAAATGATAGAGACGATAGTCCTACTTCAAATATACTCTAATAAAGATAAGATGATCATATATAATATCAAAGAGACAATGACCGACTGATATAAGAAGCCGAGAAGAAGGTTGGAGGCAATTGCCAATATTTAAATTGGAATATGTACAACAAAACAAAAGAAAGATATCAATAAATATGGATAACAGTATAAAAGATTTAATATCTTAGATCCGTATTTATTAGATGAATCTCTTCCCATATCTAGGCGAAAATGGAAAACTAGTACTACTACGAGGTAAACAGAGTTTGACAAGAACACACAAGCTGCAGCAGCTTCAGAGGCATGTGACTGTTATATGGGACGATGACGTCACGCCCATTGCTTTTTCCAGGTTTCAGGGGTCCAAGCCCGGTCGCTGCCGTGCCGTATATCCATCCATCGGATTCCAACGGCCAGGATTACACGTGCGCCACCGCCTCCCTCTCTTTTCCCCCTTCCCTCTTCCCACTCGTCGTCACCCCCGCAAAGAAAAAAAAAATCCCACCCGACGCCGCCACCCACCCCGTCGCACCCTCACCTCCACCGCCATAGCCATAGCCAGCCGCAGAAGCTCCAATCCGATTCGACCCCCGGGGATTCCGGTAGGGGCCTCGCCGAATCCCTCGCCGCGGCTGCTGGTCTCTCGATTCGGGCCTCGCGGGGACCGGATTTAGGGTTTTATTTATGCATGGCTTCGTCCCCTCCTGGCGCCGGCGCCGGCGGGGAGGAGCCCGCGGCGAGCCCTGCGGCGCCCCCGGCCGTGGCTGCGGAGGTCCGGGAGGAACCGGTCACGTCCCGGTGGGCGCCGGAGATCAGGGTCTACAGGCGCAAGTACCCCCGCAAAAACCCTAAACCCCCTCCGAACCCTAGCCCTAATCCCAGCCCCCTCGCGCAAACCCTAGCCTCGATTCGGAGGTCGATTCGCCGCCCGGAGGATGGGTCTGCCGCGGCACGGCCTGATCCGGCGGCCGCACCTGCTACCTCGTCCCCTCCCCCTCCCCCGCGCGCCCCAGGCAGGGGGAGCCCGCCGCCGCTTCCGACGACGTCTCCGCGGGGCCTAACCGGGACGGCGGGGCCGTCCCCAACGGCCATGGAGACGTCCGGGCGGCCGCCGAAGAGAAGGCACGGAAGCGCAGGGCGCGGAGCGAGCTGCGGCGGCAGCTTGCATCGGAGCTCGACCAGGTGCGTGGGCTTTCCAAGCGGCTGAAGGCAGCTGCGGAGGCCATGGCGGCCGAGTCTGCAGCGGCCCTTGCTCTGCCTGTGGTGGTGCCACCGCCTCAGCTGCCTGCTGGGTATGCGCACTCGCAGTTCACACTCGCTGATCCTGTGACGCCCATACCTGGTCAAGTCGCTTCTGCTGTTGCTCCGGTCCGCTCAGTGTTGCAACGTGGGCCACTAACCGTGTCTGTGACTCACACAGAATCCTTCGAGAAGGAGAAGAGGACACCAAAGGCGAATCAGTTATATCAAAATTCAGAGTTTTTGCTTGCCAAGGATAAGTTTCCACCTGCAGATTCACATGCCGTAGAAACCCAAGCACCACAAGAAGAAGCATCGTTCCTTGGCATCTCATGGTGCTGGTTATGACGCTGAGCAGAGGCTATACTCTCACGCTTTTAAGAAATCGCTATCACTGCTTTCTAGGCTAATGAAGCACAAGTTTGGCTGGGTGTTCAACAAGCCTGTAGATGCTGTTGCGCTTGGTTTGCATGACTATTTTGCTATTATTAAGCACCCAATGGATCTTGGCACGATAAAGACCCGTCTCACGCATGGCCAGTACAGGAACCCGAGGGAGTTTGCTGATGACGTACGGCTAACATTCCATAATGCCATGACCTATAATCCCAAGGGGCAGGATGTGCATTTCATGGCTGAGCAGTTGTCAGGTATCTTTGAGGCGCAATGGCCTGAAATTGAGGCTGAGGTTCAGTACCTTGCATCATGTCCACCATTGCCAAGTAAGTTTCCACCTCCACCAATTGATGTGCGCTTCCTTGAGCGATCAGATTCTGTAAAACATCATATGGCGTTGGACTCCAAGTCAAGGCCAGTAAGTCATACTCCCACTTATAGTGCCAGGACTCCATCATTGAAGAAACCAAAGGCAAAGGATCCGGATAAGAGAGATATGACAATAGATGAGAAGCGGAAGCTTAGTAACAACCTTCAGAATCTGCCCCCAGAGAAGCTTGATATTGTTGTGCAGATCATTAAGAACAAGAATCTGTCTGTTAGGCAGCATGATGATGAGATTGAGGTCGAAATAGATAGCATGGATACTGAGACACTTTGGGAACTTGATAGATTCGTGGCCAACTACAAGAAGAACCTGAGCAAGCAAAAGAGGAAGGCTGAGCGTGCCATGCTTGCAAGACAGGATGCAGAGTTGCGTGCACAACATGTTGCACCACAACAACCAGTATGGGCATTCAACCATTCCTATTCCTATACTATAAATAGTACTATAGTTAATTGAATTTTATTATTGGTACTGAGAATTACAGTTTCTTGGATTGCAGAGTCAAGAACCTAATATTGGTGTAAAATCTCCAAAGCAAAGTAAGATATATTTACTCTATTTTCTACTTCATCTTATCATCCAAGTGAATTGCCAGGAACTATGGAAACAATAGTAAATTTACTTTTCTTTTTCTTATGAGCAGATCTGATGGCGGTATGAGCAATTAGCTACTTCTGTGCCAGAACAAAATGATAATAATGGACAAAATGCAAGTAGATCGAGCAGCTCTAGCAGCTCCAGCAGTGATACAGGATCCTCTTTAGCCGGTAATATTTCTTTCTGCCCTTGGTTTTTCTTATCAATTTGTCCTTACAATTACCTGCCAGTGTAACATTTGCATTAGAGTGTAAATCAAATTAATACTCTTTTTGGCAGACTCAGAACAGTGAATTAGCTCCTCTTCAGATGGATCAGATGCCGCCAATTCATCTGAATGTAGGTAGGTTTTATTAAAGTATTTTACGTGTTCTTATTGCTTATCTGTTTCACTATAATCTTTGTTGACCGTGAATTAATTTTAAGGTATTCTTTTATTATTGGAGTGTCACTTGCTAATTATGTCTCAACACTCGCTTTCGATGGCAATTTTTCCTCCAATATTGCTGGTGTTTATTCAAATAAATCTGTTCTTGTGCAAATATAGACACTTCTGTTGCTGTGGACTTAATATAGTTAAGTATTGCTTTAAAATTCTATACTGGTGTGAAAATCAAATATATTTTTGCATCTCTGTATGTTTTAGGACAAAATTTCAGAAATGCTAAAGGTGAACAAATGTAATGTGAAATATATTGAATGTTAGGGCAATGCGTACCCGTGAGTAAGCCATGGTAAATCAGAATTCATAAAATTGTTAATCTGAACTTGTTAATTATCCAATCCTAATTGATTATAATTATATAATCAAGCCAACCGATTTTAAAGGCCTACAACAGCCTATTGCCTAGAACTGGGAGGCATCTACTTGGCATGTACAGCTAGCTGTAAGCCAAACTGGATGGTTTTATGAAAGTACAGTTAACTGAATTGATGTAAAAAACCTTATGAGATGCAAACAATTGAGAAATCTTGTTTTCTTTTTTTCTGCAAACTCAGGTAGTCAAGGATTCATCTGATAATTCATAACTCATAAGATGAGAGTGAAGGTGTGGTTAACAAGCTGACATGTTATGTATAGCCCAAGATTTGGAATTTGGAAAGGTGGAGAAATATAATTTTTATAGCCTATTAGGAAGGGATTAGTTCCAGTTTGTTGTGTTTCCATATGTTAGCACTTAGAGCAACTCCAAAAGCCTCTCTATTTGGCTTGCCAAGCCAGAATTTGCCAAGTTTGCACAAAAAAGCCCCTCCAAAAGTCTTGCCATCTCACTTGCCTACCCATTTGGCTGGCCAAAAGTCTTCCCTGACCAGCCATCTGTGGGACCCATAGAAAAAAAAATCCGATCCAAGCCAGAACCTGCTTCCCCTTGACGACGCCATCAAACGCAGCGATGACACCATCTCACTCAGACGCCACCGGGTCCCACGCCGCCCACTGCCGCCGCCGCCGCCGCCATCCCTCGAGGGCGCAGGGGCCGCTGCCTGCGCTGGGCCCCAAGCCCCCGCGGCTGCCTCCCCCGCCAGGCCCCACACCCCCATAGGCCTCCGCCGCCGCTGGGCCTAGCGCCCCCCGCATCCGCCGCCGCAGCTGGCCCCTGCGCCCGCGCCCTGGCCACCAGCTGCCGGGCCCCGCCGCACGCCTCCCACCACGCCACCCTGGCCAAACCGGGAAGAAGGGGGAAGAAGGGGAAGAAGAAGAGTAATGGAGGCTGACGCGCAGGACCCATTGTCAGGTTGGAGAGTCTAAATGGAGAGGCTGTTGGAGTGAAAAGATAATATGAAGAGGGATTTTTTTGGCCAGCTAGCCATATGGGCATTTGGAGAGCCAGATTTGGGTAGGCTTTTGGAGTTGCTCTTACTTTTCCGAAAGAATATTTCTGTTTATTAATTCCCAAGATACTATCCATTAATTGTTCGGATGGCTGTATAAGAGGAGGGGATCCTTATAGTAATGGTAAAAGAAAGATGTACCGAGAAAAGAAGTTTCAGATTTTCCTCTTGTTAGTCAAGATTGCTTTAGAGCCTTTGTATCTACAGCAAGAGTATGCCTCCCAGTAGACAAATTAAGGGTCAGAGTCAGTACCCTATTCTGTTTTCTCTGGTCCTTACCCTGTTTTATATTACAAGAGGTACTCTCTCTCAGGTTCAAGGCAAAGATAAATAATATTTCAGGCAACTTTGCAAACTTGATGGTTTAGTGCGACGAGCTAAGCAGAAAAGCAAGAGATTATCATGGTTGTGGACTAGAAGCAGACCCCATTCTTGTCTTTACAGACCTGCAAACAAGGGTAGGGTGTTCCATCTGTGGTATTTCTAGAGGCATAGTAACGGACTGGTCATCAAACTGGTCAGACTCTCGGTTCATCATTCTGACAGTCTGACCAGAGGAACACTGGTTAAACTGCAGTTTAAAGACACTTTAAATATACTCCCTCTGTCCCAAATATAAGGTGTATTAACTTTTTAGTCCCCAACATTATACTTTACAGTTAATTTCTTTAATAATACGTTATCAACAACTAAGAAATTAACATCATATGGAAGTATGAATCTAATGATATCACATGCGTGACAATAAACATATATATTGTTAGTTTAATTATTAGTCAAAAATAACACATGTTGATTTTTCTAAAAATAAGAGCGCCTTATATTTTGGGATGGATGGAGTATTTAATATTCCTTCCTAGAGACAGCAAATAAACCACCTGTCCAGTCTGTTTTTTCACATCATGGCTAGAGGCAGGTGGATATCAGCCTCTGCAGTGTTGTCACATTTCACTTTAATATCACGGCATTGTATGTTGGTAAGCAACTAAGCATCCCCCTTGGAATGCACTTTAGATCACTTGACAACGTTCGTGACATCTGTCATCACGTCCAACCAATCTTCACCAAGGCCGTAGGCGCTTGCTGTTCGAAGACTGGTGCTTAGTGCCTAATCAGCCATATAGGTGGGGTAAATCGGCTAGGTGAGTTTGCCTTGAAGTTGAAGGTTAGCACTCCAAGCTACCTTGGCATCAACAGGCTAGGCGGCTGCCTTTTAGAATGCTGCCTTCAGCCATCATTGGTTAGTAGAAGAGAGTATGTAAATGTCCAGTTTGGTATTCCAAATTCCTGAGATAGAGGGCATTGGGGTCATTGGAGTTGATGACGGTCAACTCAGCTAAAATGGTTCTCTCCAAAATATCTTCAGTGATTTGTGTAGCTCTAGCTCGAGTGTTGGTCTTCGTGCATAATAACTACCCCTCAGATTTGGTAGTACGACCAATTCAAGCAAGCACATCCCAATGAGCACGTACTGCATACTTCTATCTATTGTCACATCATGTGCAATTATGTGCATGAGCCTGTGCTCTCTGCACAAACAATTCCCTATGACATGAAAAACTTGTTCTGCTTGGCACTAAACATTCACATGATTCTGAATTGCTTCAGTATACTCCTTTTACTATAGACTATAGGAGCTGAATGCCATGGCCATCTTGAATGCTCCCCTGCGTGGCATATTGTCAAAAGCCTTATGGATGGTGGCTACATCGTTGAACTTGGCATAGAATAGGGACACAGTTACAGAAATGCAGTTTGCAGCAAAGCCATGGTTTTTCGGTGAATCGGTGTCCTAGAGCAAATGCCACGATTCAAATTGGAGATGCCATTTGTTCGCCAAACACACATTCATTCTTTTTCAAATTCTTTCTTATGGATCCCACCCATTGCAAAGCACATGAAAATGAGACCTAGAAAAATACAAAACATAACACTTATGGTAATACATGAGAAACCATTTAGCCTCATTTATGAATAAAGTAACATACCATGTAACGATTGAAATGTTTTGTCTTCAACCATTCAAATCCTGCGCTTTCTTTTGTCACAAAGCTTGGAATTCTCTTGTTGTTCCTGCGAACTGAAAACACATTCTTGTTAGCTTTGCACTGGGCATAGTACAAAAAGTTTGACCAGTGAGTGATTCCATGCTCTGGTGGTCTGACTGGCCAGTTCTGGTTTAACTGCAGTTCACGGGAAGTTGATTTATAGTGTATGTTCCATTTCAAATGCAAGTTATCAGGGGGTGGGGTGGTAGTGGTGACGTTTTCAGTTTGAAGACCCAGGCTCGAACCCCTTCATCCTTTTTGCTTGAAACGAAGTTGTGGTCCTGGATGATCTGTTAGGCCTTGCTTTGGCCTATTTGTGTGCTACAGCCATGTTTTTCAGGTCCAGTCTGTCCTGGTCTATTGCCTGGTTCAGAGTGAAGCTGCCTGGTTTATCCGGTTAAAAGTTATCCATATGCATGAGCGATCTTAGCACACAATCAGAACAAGCACAACACCAGTTCTGGTTAAACCACCTGTCTAGTCCTGCCTTCTCAACTATTGCCATTTTTACTAGTAAATTGTGGTGTTATGCTAGGATGGGCATCTGAAGAACTCCTTTTCAGAGTTACCTTGGTGCTTGCAAGTCCTATTTATACATCAGTGTTCTTTCATCAAGAAATTCTGCAAATGACATATTGAACCCCAAGTCTTTGCGTGATTGACCATGGTCTTCCTTCAGGCGGTTGACTTGGTTTCAGTGAGAAAAAGTATCAAAAACAAATTAAAAACCATGTAGTCTCATAGTTTGTTTTTCACTTGCATATGGACTTTTTGAGTTTATCTTTGAATTTCTTTCCTGGTATGATTAGATGAGCTAGCAACCTGATTAGCCACACACTTTGGTTGGCTTTTCTCAGTCACATTTTCAGAGCTTTAGGAGTTGACAAAGTCATTTTGAATATTCAATTGATCTTTTTCTTGATATGTACCCTATTCTTTCACATGCTTTTAAATGTGCATCTTGGAAGTTCGAGTCCTATTTATACTCTTTGGGTCTGTGAAAGTAATATTTTAGTCTTTTGGTGAAATTGGTGTCATTTGTCAGATCGTAACAATATTGGCCACATAGATTTCTTGTACATCCAACAGTGCGCAGTTGATGACTGAATCTGTTGATCCTGTTTTTTAACATGCTATAGCAATGCTAGTGGTTGCATTAAAATATTTTTGCACCTATTAGCTGTTCCATGACCGTCTGGGCTAGCTGTCTGTAGTTGCTTTACTCTCTAGATCTATAAGTGGCTCTGCTATTTTCTAATTGGTTCACTAGTAATGTTCACCTTCTCCTGAATTGCAGATTCCGAACTTCATCCAATGAAGAATAACTGTCTAATTGTATTTGGCATGACAATGCCTTAGCAAGATTCAAGCCATGCCTATCTCCGTCTATCTAGGAACCTTCAAGTTGCAGCTAGGATGTCATTCAAAGGCAGGATTCTGTAAAGGCCTGCTGAGCCTGATACAAGTTCCGTTCTGCTGCTTCTGTGTACTTATGATTGTAGGTTAACTTTGTACACTAGTCCATTTTCATTTGTTTGGCAGCAGAGTGCAGCTGTATTATACGCACCTTGGCGTTTTGGATACCCCCAGCTGAAGGCAAGTTTATTCACTAGGCTCAGATCCTGGAGTGGCATCCAATAAGACAGGAATGCATGCTGGCGCTGCTCTTATCTGGCTAGGAGTTCTGTAGCCTGTAGATTAGCCACAGCTGGAGCATTATTTATGTTTTTGCTGCGTTGATTACTTGATTGCTGCAGTGAGTAGGAAGGTGATTCTCTAACAGTTTGGTGACTCCGCTATCTGGAATACACAGGTAATGTTCTGACTATTTAACCGTTCCACATCAAATGTGGTTTGTTGACGGTGTTGTAAAATTTAGCCAGAGGAAGTCTGTTGATAAAGTTGCTTGGTGTTGTCTTGTGTCACCTGCGATCCAGTCCATGCCCTTTGTGATGACTGCTTACTCTGAGTTGATCGTTTGTGCAATAGTTTTTCCAGACTTTCTGGTGGGGGTGACCCATTTGCTTATAATGGTCTGTTCGTTGTCTGTACCGTTGGACTTTATCCATTTAACTTGGGTATTCCGTTTGGCTGGAAGCTTGAAAGAAGCTGCTTATCAGTTATATGTTCTTTATTTTCTTCACTATGAGGTGAACCCAAAGTCAGCTTGGTTTTCTTACTCTCTTTGTACTTTGTAGGAGGGCTAAAGTGCCAATCTGACTTGATAGTAGTCAAGTAGATGCACAGATGTGCACAACTAAATAGGATGTTGATTGTTATCTGTCTGTTTAGGCATGTTGAACTCTGAAGCCAGAAAGATTTTTCTTCATTCTTTGTGGGAATGTGATTGACCTATAGGTAAGCGTCGTGTGCTCTTAAAAGAAAAGGAGAAAACGAATGGTTGGAGTCTAATACTCAGCTTGGTCCGCCAAGTGTCTTCTTCCTTTGCACAAATGATAGCCGAGCAAGTTGCCAGATACGAGCCAACCCACTTTCTGAGATGCTAGAACGTCAGATGCGTTGGATTATGCTTGTGGCAAAAATAATTAAAGAACCATCGTCTTGTCAGAGTCTCACCGACTACATTATGTGATGCTGAATACAAATGCTAGAGCAAACTGAACCAGAATTATGGGCAGACATAGCATATGTTCTATGTGAAAGCAACATAATAATAATTTTTGACCCACTTCTACGAATATATTTATGTGTTGGATTTTTTCATCTGCCTACTGCAAGTGGTTGTTAAGCATCTCCAAGAGTGACCAAAAATTAGTCTAAAAAATATTATATTGGGACTATCCTTAAAGAATATTGGGCTAAAAAAGTTTTACATCTCTAAGAAAGATCAAAAAATTAGATCTCAACAATTAGTTTGTTGGTTACGTATGATAGATGGGCCCAATATTTGCTTACCATCGTTTCCTTTTGACGATACCATATCCTCCGTGCGAACATCGATTGCGAGGATCCTTATTGACGCCGCTATTTCTTAGCACTAGAGAACACGTCGCTGGCCATAGTGTTCTCGATAGAAGACTTTGCCGCCAGCCTATGGAGAAACGGAAGGCCTTATCGATCTCCTAGCCGAACGTGCCATTAATCACTACTGGTGGGGAGGTCGATTGATGACAGCTTGCGGCGGTGTGCGGATCAAGCGGCTATGGCAGGCGGCAAAAAAAAAATCGACGCGAGCGGAAGGCATTTGGAGGAAGAAAAGGCATGGACGGAGAATTCTTGACGCCTGAACGGTGAAATTTTATAACTGGAGTAGTGATTAGGGACGCCAATAGATTCTCCAAATTTGACTTACTTTTGGGTTACGATTAGGCATAGAAAATTTTTTAAGGATAGGTTTAGACATCTGTTGGAGACTTATTTTTTAACTTAAATCTCAAAACTTAATTTTTAGACACCTCTTTAGACCTCTCTTGAAAATGCTATATGAGTTCATGTCACAGATTCAAGAACAATTCCTGCATGCCTGCAGTCCCTGCAAACATGAAGTTTAAGTACAATCCGTTTTATGGTTAATCACTCTAGGTAAAATTCAAAAACCTTGGAGGATACAAATTTCTTTAGTAGTTTACATTTCATCCTGGAGCATCTCCATATATATTTTTTAAATAATGTGCACAAGCTACTGTTGCTACATTTGTCAGGTAACTCATTATTTGCCACGTTTGTTCCACTCCTTTCCATGTATAAAAAATCCGTCTGTTTCATGCCTCAGTCATTTGGGCACACCACCGCTATCAGGTTAGGTTTTGGGGTGGTTTTCTTTTAGGAAAAAAGTTGCACATGCTAGTACCATTAGAAAATTCGGAGGTGTATTTTGCAACTACTTGACAACAATGTTTAGAGAGGAAACCACTCCGTTACGCAAATTGTGTATGGTTAGACCAACTTTGTTCTGGAAGGTTTGGTGCTGTCTTCTGACTTCTCACCGAACCACAAGGGCCATCAGCAAATTAAGAAAAAAAAATAGGAGGAAACATGGGAGGATTAATTTAATTTCTTCTTCTAATGTGGGTGATTCAGGAGCCCATGTTATGGCACCGTGGTGGATAAGAAAGTATTATTATTATTCACCAAAAATTTCATACCAACCGGATTTGCATTTGGCCTATCTGATGTGGTTTTCCATGAATTGGTTTTAATCTACCAGCCAATCCTTTTTCTTTCTTTTAAGAAAGGAAAATTGGGTTCACTGGTTGGTAGAACAGCACATCGTTTCTTTTTCAGTTGGTGTTGTATCACATTTAATTTGACTACCATACGACTTTTGTTTCTGTAGTCTTTTTGTTCATCATCCATCTACCTGGAGTATGTTCTAAGCTCTAACAGTTATGGACAGTGACACATTGTTAAATCTGCTATGAAATTATTTAGGTTTCATTTGGACCAAATGGGAAATATTTTATTGATCCTTAGTGAATTGAACTATTTCATGAGAAATCCCCGCGTTTTAAATAGAATTGCTAAACCGATTGAACTACCGTAGCTAAACATTGATACACAACTGTAAGAAAAAAGTAATGAAGAAAAAACTGTAAAATAGCTAGATATTATAGGTGAGGAGCAATCTGCGCAGTGATTAAGGGAAAATGACGGCCAATGCAACCCAACTAGACATGACTTTGTCTATCAAGTTCTAGCTTGGGTGAACATAATCGGCAACACGTGCCATTTTGGTCAAAACTGTTGGCAAAAGTTGTTCTGTTGGTATGCGCTGAAGTTTTGCATACGGATTTGCTATGCTAAAAGACGTCACCCTCATGGTTGTGCTGTCAATTTGCACTTCATTAGGTAATGAGGTTCATAATGATGATCTCATTTTGTGCAATTACTGTTAGAAATTTTAGTGTGAACTGACCGATTATACTCAATCGAGTTAGTTGGAGATATCACTGTGATTAAAAATCAGATCAAGTGCGTGAATACAATAGTTAGATAAACCATGTTGAATATTTCTGAAATAAACTTGTAGCAACTTGTAGGATATGTTAACCTTTACCAACACAATCACAAGCATACCACCTGAATTCTAGCAACAAAAGTGTTGTTGTACTCTACTTATATGTAAATTCCAAGGTTAAATTGAATACATGAAATAAATAATAGCTCATATTAATGGGTCCAACTTCACGATCATAATGACTTTTGTCGTTTAAAATGTCTTGAAATACTTATACGAAATCAGTAAGTGACTACTGATTTATGAGCCTCAGGAGTGTCCCTGGCTGGTTTTAATGAGGACGTGAAAGATTTTTCTCTTTGCTTAATTTGTCCTAAAAATCTAAACCTAGAAATCCTTATATTTTAGGATAAAGATAGTATAGAAGGAAAAAAATTCTAAACATAAGAGAACTAACTTCTATCTAACACAAAGAAACACCGGCGGTACAGCGGTGGAGTCGTGGGTCCTTCAACCAAGGTTTTGGGGACGCGACTACGAATCAGACACCCAATAAAATGCTAAACATCGGGTGCCCTTCCTCTTGCAGCGCGTGCTACTCCTGCATTCCACTAGCTTGTACATGCAGCTGCTCTCCCTAGCTTTCTTTCTATTTAGCAAAACTTTAAATTATTTTTTTCTAAATTATTTATCTGATTTGTGATCCAATTACATCATTGTATTAGTTATAATTAAATATTTACAACAAGATCTTACATAGCTATAATTTGAACAAAAGAAATATATCTAATTATATTTCTAATTGAAACATTTTCATATCACACATAAATATCAAGTTACAATTGTTGAAACATTAGAAAGTACTTGCTGAAATATGCAAAGAACAATATGTGTAACATTTGCCATGAACTAGTGAAACATCAAAAAATACTTATTAAAACATCCAAGTAACACCATATATAACACTAAAAAAAGATCTATTACAATACAACAATTGAAAATGTGTAACATAGTCAAATTCCAAGTTGAAACATTCGCATCTCACACGTGCAACATCGAATTTCAAGAGTCGAAACATATATATTTTTTCACCAGAATATAATCATGCAAAATCTTATTGGAAAGATTTAATTATAATAAATATAATGGTATAGTTGGATCATAGATCAAATAAGTTATTTAGAAGAAAAATTGTTTAAAATTTGCTAATGAAATTTACTTTACATGCAAAACCATGCACTACTACTCATGCAGGGACAACTAGTACAAATAGATATGCACATGCAGCGGGAGTGAGTAAGATGCGAGAGAGAAAAAGAGAGAATTGCATGGTACAGGAGCTTTTGATCGGACGCTCGCTGTAGAGCATTTTGGGTAAACTAAAACTTTCATAACTTGATCCCTCTCTATCCCCCTAAAGAAAAAAAAGTGTTCCCACGAGAAAGACAGCCCCACTTCCCCAATTTGATCTAACACTGCCAAATTACAAAGACCAAAGTTTTTTTACTATGATATGTTTTCTTCAAGCTCGAGTCCAACCAATCCAATCCTGCCTGAAATACGCCCAAAGTCCAACCGTGTAACCCACTTTTTCTGCATTTCTCATTCTCCCCACCACATATACGTGGCGTTGAATCGACCGACCCCCACCTGACCGGACAGCCTGCCACCAGCCACCGGTGCCGCGCCTTCCCCCTCACCCCCATCACCTTCGTCCTCGCTTCGCTTCTCCCAGCATCCACGCCACCACCACCCTCCTCCTCCTTCGCCGCCCTCTTCTTCCCCACCTCACCTCGCAATTACTCCCCCCCACGCCCGCGCCCGAGTAAACTAATCACTCTAGCTACCTAGCCGCGCGGCCGCAGCTGCAGCGAGAAGAAAACGCCACGCGAGCGAGAGAGAGAGAGATAGCTAAGCCGCCGGGCGCTGCGCCACCAACCCAACCCAACCCATCTCTCTCCTCCTCCTCCTCCTCCTCCTACAAGAACCCCCCACCCGACCCCGGACAGCTACCCCTAGCCAGCCTCCTCTTCTTGCTCTCTCCACCCCCCCCCCCCCCCCCCCCCCTCTGGCGGTGTGGTTTGACTGACCCAGGAACGGGGAGGCGATGGGGGTAGCCAGGGGGATAATGCTCGCGGTTCTTGCTGTGGCGGCGGCGGTTCTTGCCGGGGCGGCGGATGCGGCGGAGGGGAAGGCGAAGGGGAAGTACCGGGCGCTGTTCAACTTCGGGGACTCGCTGGCCGACGCCGGGAACCTGCTCGCCAACGGCGTCGACTTCCGCCTCGCCACCGCGCAGCTGCCCTACGGGCAGACCTACCCCGGCCACCCCACGGGGAGGTGCTCCGACGGTCGCCTCGTCGTCGACCACCTAGGTGGGTGTCCCTCGTTTCTTGGTTTCTCCGCTAGTGCTTGTGTGGCTGATGGTTTCGTTTGGTTTTGGTTGGATCGCAGCGGAGGAATTTGGGCTGCCGCTGCTGCCGCCGTCCAAGGTGAAGAACTCCAGCTTCGCGCACGGCGCCAACTTCGCCATCACCGGCGCCACAGCGCTCGACACGCCCTACTTCGAGGCCAGGGGGCTCGGCGCCGTCGTCTGGAACTCCGGCGCCCTCCTCACCCAAATCCAGTGGTTCCGCGATCTCAAGCCCTTCTTCTGCAACTCCACCAAGGGTAAATGCATGCCCAAATCCCACTTTTGCAGCTCCAGCTCCAGCTCCCGCTCCCATGTGAATTTGGGGCTTTTTTTTTCAGAGAGAACTGAATTTGGGAATTGTATTTGATCCTTTGCTTCTTTTGATGTTTCACAGAGGAATGCGATGAATTCTATGCCAATTCGCTCTTTGTCGTCGGTGAGTTCGGTGGAAACGACTACAATGCGCCCCTGTTTGCAGGGAAGGGTCTTGAGGAGGCCTACAAGTTCATGCCGGATATCATCCAAGCTATCTCTGATGGCGTTGAGGTAGATATTGCTTCGTTGCATCACCTATTTGTTAGTTGTCATGTGGAATTTCATTCCAATTACGCAACTGTTCGTGTTTGGTGCAGCAATTGATTGCTGAGGGGGCAAGGGAGCTGATTGTTCCAGGTGTGATGCCCACTGGGTGCTTTCCTGTGTATTTGAACATGCTTGATGAGCCGGCCGATGGGTATGGCTCCCGAAGCGGCTGTGTCCGTCGGTATAACACATTCTCATGGGTGCACAATGCACATCTCAAGCGTGCACTTGAGAAGCTCCGGCCCAAGCACCCCAATGTGAGGATCATATATGGTGATTACTACACACCTGTTATCCAGTTCATGCTTCAGCCTGAGAAGTTTGGTAAGTTCATGAGCTCTTGATAACTAACTCAGGAAGCATCTGTTTGTTCTTATCCTTTGTTTAGCACCGGTACTAAACTGAATTTTCTTAGTAAGAATTCTGTATTTAAGTTCTTGCTGCTGTAATTTACTTAAACAGATCAAGTCAACTGATACCTAGAGTCAACTTTTTCTCCTGTTGTCCTTGAAAGACACAATATATTATTTTTAGATAGTTCAGATCTGGGTAGTGGTGCCTTAGCTCTCTTGTTGCACATTGCAGAATATTTCAAATTACAGTAATGATGGAGCACAATTTGTGATTTGAGACCAATCGGAGTAGCTTCATCTATGTTAAGAGTAAATTGGAAGCAAAGTTACTAATGGCCTAATGCCATGCTCATTAGAATCTTTACACTAGTCTGTAAAGTAGTACTAGCTATCAGTTCTATTAGTACTCTACTACTCTTTGTTCAAACCTGAAACCTTGCCCCGTTGCTTATTGTCTTCTTGAGAGAGGGGGCCATTGCGAGCTATAATGAGATTCCACCCATAATAGGTAATGTGGGGCTAACAATTAGGATGGTCTGATTGTTATGCAAGCTATGTACACATGCAGCCCAACTTATTTCTTCAGGCAGTTAAGTTTTGTAAAAAATACTTTATACTTACGGCTGTGGCAGCCCTGCTTTTCTTTGATATGACCTAGTTCCAATTTCAAAACTGCCACATTTTGATTGTCTCCATCATACATATTTTGCCACTGATTCTTTTGAAACCTTTCACATTGGTTCGAGTAGGTGCTATAATATCCTTATGGGCTTAATTTGAAGAGCAGTGTCTACAAAATGTCACAGATAAATAAAAGTGACACGTTTTCACTACCTAACCATTTTACCTTTTTCCAACCATCGGTGTATCACAAATTTCAACATGTCCTTGTTGTGGGGAGTACAAACATGTAGTAATTGGTCAGTTAGCTGGGCCATCTTTTTTGGTGATCCACTTCTGTTTTCATCTATTGCTTGCTTACCTTGCTGGCAATGACCTTTTTTATGCTTTGTAGTTGGTACTTTTTAATTAGAAGGAGCATCAGCAGGTAGAGTTAGGAAATCTTCTATATAGTTTAATGGCCAAGTTGGGCATCACAGTTCAATGTCCTTATCATCTCTAGATCACATGTATGGGTTGCTAGCATTTCTATTTCATTGTGTGTTGTAGCAGCAAGCACATCCTTGGCCCATCTAATTCTGCTAATAGAGACTGTGTTTGTCTCAACTGGTGAAGAAAAATGATTTAGATGCATTATTGTTGATAAAAATTGAAGACATGTCTGTTTCAAGCATTAGTCCTTTGATTTGAATACCAATTGATGCAGGGGGCTAACATTTTTTATTATTCAATTCAGGATTTTACAAGCAGCTACCTAGGGCGTGCTGCGGGGCTCCTGGGTCTGTTGCAAAAGCCGCTTACAACTTCAATGTCACAGCCAAATGTGGTGAGCCTGGTGCAACTGCCTGCAATGATCCAACAACCCATTGGAGCTGGGATGGCATTCACCTGACAGAGGCGGCTTACGGTCACATTGCGAGAGGTTGGCTATATGGCCCTTTCGCTGACCAACCGATCGTGCAATCTTCATGAGAAAGCCACTTCTTGTGTTGTAATTGTAGAGTGTATCACGATAGTGCACTGAAATGGAGCAGGGAAAGTAGTTCTTCCATATGTTTCCAAGGTTGCATACATGTATATTTTGATTCGATTACATTCATTGCAGTCGGGTACAAAGGTGGAATAGGGCTGTCAAAAGCTTGATTTTGTTTATTTGTCAGGCGGTATAACTATAAAATGTAACAGACACATGATTGTGTAAATTGCATCCGGGAAATATGATACAGGGTGTCCTTTTGAGTATCTCTTGTTTCCCTTGTTTAAATCTGTCCGGTTCTTAACTGCAGCTTTTGTCTGAACATGTGCTGCGTTCTTGTACAGAAATGAGCTGTGTCTGATTTTATTTGGAGTGCATATTACCTGCAAACAATTAGCAGAAGGCCAGGAACTAGTGCTAATTGAAGAACAGAACATGGCGAGGTAACTGGAGAAGAATCCTGAATATTGAATTGGCAATGATGGATGCAGAATTCAGAACAGTGCATGCTGGTGGGAGTTGAAACTAATGAACTGATCTGCAGAATCTGTTTTATTATTGTGTTGTACGTTGCTTGCCATGTGATTCGCACTTATTTTTAGCAGCCCACAAACTGACAAACCCTGGTTTGTTTTTTTGTCATTGTGTCCCTACTTGTTTTGAAGTGTGAGCTGTCAATGGAGGTATCAATAGAGATTGATAAGATGAAATTTCTTTTGGTACTGGTGATTACTGAAGCAAGTACATCCAGTTTACTGAATAAAATCCATGTTGCATTGTACTTTGCTAGGCAAAAAAGATTCGTTTGAACAGTGATGCAAAATAGCAAGCATTGGGACAAACTAAGAAACAAAGGACAAAATTCAGATTCCAGAAGGGTTACTTCACATCTCGTGTTTGCACATGGTTGTACTATGTGCACTAGTTATTACGATCTGTCCAAAAGAACGCAATTTCTATATATACTGTGTGTAAGAACACCATGTACATTAATTCAATATCGTCCTACTGGGCTACTGATCCTCACTAATGTGCTTTTATACTGTACTCATGGTAACATGTATTTTTGAAGGATTTGATAATGTTGGAACAATTGTGCCAAAGGACTCGTATCAACCTTTTCAAGCCAATTCATGTATTTGAAAGTAAAAAATGTAACATCACAATGGCAGTTTTTTTTTTATGGATGAGAAGTAAATCTATCTTACTCTAATAAAAAATTGTAACATTTTACTTAACCCCAACAACTATAAAACCTAATATCGAATTCTGCTAGGTAGTAGTGATTTCTCTCATCCGTCTACAGTTAAAAGCTCCTTGTTTTAGGAAAATACAATTAAAGCTCTTGGTTTTGCAGGTTGAGGTGAGACTGTTGTGTCACATTGTACAAGAGGCAGATAAAAGAATAAAAATTATAAAATGGCCCTGCAGAACTGCTACAAACTACAATGAGTAGTCATGCAGAGCAAAACTAGTGAAATCTGACGAGTAATTAGTAACTATCTTTGCACATCTTAAATTAATTTCGGTGTAAAGGCAATATATGCCCTTTGACTTGATCGCAGCAGCATTGCTGCATCAACGTGCCGCTGTGCACGTACAGACCATGAGTCGCGCTCAGAATCCCACAACTCGAAAGTCCGTACACAACGTGCGATTCAAACATTCAAATCCAGAACGGAAAATTACAAAAAAAACCTAAAGATCATCCCGAGTTTAAGATTTTTTCTATAGGACGATTTGTTACAAATACCCTATCCTAGTTAACTTTGATTTGAGATTCCATCCTATTACCGATGCTCGCGTGTTTTTTAGACCATTTCCACACAAGCTATATGATTTGGCACATCTTTTGGTCGATATGATCTTGAAGGCTGTCGCGTCAGCTGAGTCTGACCTAACGGAGCACGAGACATACTTAAGTTGTGCCTATCCCACTGCGCCTATGGTCCAAATACATCATATTTTTTAGCGACACAGTATCACACAAAGCTCATCTTCCCCATCTTAAATCTACAAAAGAAACTAGCCACCGTAAAACCACGTGAATCAGACGCAATGGCTAATCTTCCGGCGATCCCGATGTCTAAGAGTGGAGACTCGTGACCACCGTCGCCAAACAACATGCTACTCACCATGAGTGAGAATGACATGTTAGTGTCTGCGGCCACTAGAACGCACGAGCAGCGGTAATAGAGTAAAATCTCAAACCAGAATCAATTAGGAGGAGCTATTTTTGACAAATCGTCTTATAGAGGGAATCCCAAACTTAAATGTCGGAAGCGTCGTAACGGTGAGAGCCCAAATCTGAACTCTTTTCAGTTCCGGATAAGAAGAGCCGAAGGCCCAATGCCTCTCTATATAAACACGCACCCAGCCAAATCCAATTCCAAATCAATCTAACTCCCGAGAGGACATGGGAGATTTGGGAGGATAATTATCGGATCCCTGTAAGGCACTTATTTTTCTATCTCCTTAATTACCTTTGCTTAATTATCATGATTATGATTTTTCATTTTTGTTCACCTATGAGAACTGAACAAGATTGGAGGGTAATTAATCTTGTCATATAAACTACTTTTCGATACTTGCTTGGTACATAAGGGGATAAACGTATTAATCATATGTATTAGGAGCCATGTATAGGATTGTATTGTATCTTTGTATTTCTTATATAATTCTTTAATTGAGTATTTTGTATATCTACACTTGGCTATATTAATACATAGCCACCCTTAAATTAGGTGTGAAGTGTTCCTCTAATTCATTCTACATGGTGGCAATCCCTGTGTTTCCTTCTTCTGCTTCACTGCCCTAGCGCCGTCGTCTTCAGGCTGCCTCCTCCCTTGCGCCATCGCCACCGACCACCATGCCACCTCCTCACCTGCGCAGTGATCCCTACGAGCACGTCCACTCTCCTAGATGACATCGGCACCACCTTCTCCTGATGTCGACGCTCTCATCCACCATGGCGGCCACATCCGGCTCCTCCGGATCTACTACCGCCGCCATCACGACCGAGTCTCTCATCCCCATCTCCCTCAACCCGTACGTCGCCGTCGCCGTCAAATTGCATGTGCCGATCACCCTTGAATTGAAGAACCCCAATTTCAACAAGTGGAAGGCCTTTTTTTCTCTCCGGAAAATTCGGCCTCCTCGATCACTTGCCATACTGAAATTCAGTAAACCAGATACGTATGTGTGTTTACCGTATCAATTGACTATATGTAAAAGTTCTATAAAGTAGAGCGGATGTTGATGCTGCAATTGGCTGAATTTAAGTGAAATTTGCAGGATTTGTCGTAGTGTTTTCCTCTGTTTCCAAATGCTCGGACATTGTTTCTGCAACTTAGCTACGTGTCATTATTCATGCAGTGATTAAGTTCTGCAACTTAGTTACACGTGATTCATGCAGTGCTCGTATTCGGAGCACGTATAGATGCAATTTATGGTTCTTAAGCATTGCAGTTATCATCTTTTTAAACACACGCATGTGAAATTTCGGCGAAAAGGGATCCCTATTTGGGACCTGTTTTTCAATCCTTGTTTCTCATGTGGTTGTATAAAATGGATTCGATATTGCAGCTTGCAAGCCATATCTGTGTCATGTGCTCCCAGCACCAGCACTGGATGAGTCACATATAACTGATCAGATTGACAGATTAATTATCAGCGAAGATAATAATGACGAAGAAAGCTGGTACAATTTTTGGACTGATCTTTTTTTTGCACGTATATTCATCACCACGTCTCCAAATGTAACCATCTTAAGTACAGCTTAATTAGTTACATGTTAGAGCCAAAATTGATGTTTAACTGAAATTTTCATGGAACTGTCATGATTCTTGTTGATATCTCTGGCGCATTGTTTATATCAGAAAGGCTTGCACATGTCTTCTCTGCAAAAACAATCGTGTTCACAACACAAATACAGATAAAACGAAACGATTGTTATGAACCAACTCTTTTCGTCATAAAATATAATAATTTTTAGTCTTCTATTCTAAAATATAATAACTTAAAATATAACTTTTTATTATATATCGTGAACAAGCCCTTCTCAATTAGTATAATTCGTGCATTGATCGTACTGGGAGCATTTACATGCATCCAAATTATGGTTGTTAACATCTTCATCTTTATGCACACGTATCAAATTTAAGCGTATTTTACCATCCTGAATTCTCATATATATGAAGTAATATGAGAATTCATATGTAATATATGTTCAAAGTACCATCATTCGATGAATAATATGTAACTAATCGAACTCATAGATTCATTAACAAACTCTGAGAAACATTATAACTATAAGTTTCTTATTTCATACAGCTGCATATTGTAATATACAATGCCTTGGACTCGTGATACATACAAGAACATTATTCGAAAACACTACTACTTAAAACATCCTAATTAACTAGAGTACGTGACAGCTTCGTTGAGCATGGTCGCTCAATCGAGCTTGCCCTTGTCTTCCTTGTCGACGGGGACGAGCTCCTCCTCGCCGGCGACGATCCCCTTGGTGTGCTGTGCTATCCCGTACACGGTCGCGCCCACCGCCTCCAGGACGTCGCCTACCATCGTCGTGTCGTCGCCGCCTTCGCCGCCAGCGCCGACAACGGCCGTCTCCTGCATTTACAACTGAGAGGTCAGCTAAGTATACAGCTGGGCAGGCACCGTGTGGACGCGCACGTACCTTCGCCTTCGCCGTCGCGCCGCCGCCGCCGCCGGTGGTCGCCGATGAGTTCTTGCTGGTCTCTGATGCTCTGTTCTTTGCTTCCCCTGCCTTGTGCCCTGCTTGAGCAATCGTGTCCCTCGTCTTCTGCGCCATGGCTCCAGCTGCGTCCTTCAAGGTGTCCTTGGTCTGCACGACCATGGCCCCGGCCTTGTGCGCCATGCCTCCGGTGGTGTCCTTGGACCTGTCTTTGGTTTGCGTGGCCATGTCGCCGGCCTTCTCCGCTGTCTCTTCACCGGAGCGATTCAACTTGTCCGCCGTTTCCGCGCCGGAGCGCTTCGCCTTCTCTGCCGTCTCCGAGACGGTGTAGGAGCCCGGCTCCTCGGCGCTGTCGGCGGCGCGGGCGGCGGCCTCCTTGGCCTTATCCTCGGCCTCGGCCGCCGCGGCCCTCCCTTGCTCAGCCTTTTCCCTCGAGTACTCCGCCACCTTGTGCTCGGTGTCGGCGGTCACCTCCTTCGCCTTCTGCGCCACCGTCGCGCCGGTAGAGAGCGTCACGTCCTTGGCCTTCACGGCCGCCTGCTGCGTGTACCCGGCCGTCCTTTTGCCGGCAGCCAGCGCGGTGTCCTTTGCCTTCTCCGCGGCCGTCTTGGCGTACTCCGCCGCCGTCTCGCCGGTGCTGAGCGTGACGTCCTTCGCCTTCTCGGCGGCTGTCTTGGCGTACTCCGCTGCTGTCCCCCCGGTGCTGACCGTGACGTCCTTGCCCTTCACCGCCGCCTGCTTCGCGTACTCGCTGGCCGTCTGGCCGGTGCTGAGCGAGACGTCCTTCGCCTTCGCCGCGGCCTGTTTGGCGTAGACCGCCGCGGTCCCCGCGGCCACCTTCGCCTTCTCCTCCGCGGCCTGCGCGCCTTGCGAGCCGGCGTCCTTGGCCTCGGTGCCCTTGGCCGCCGTGTAGTCCGCCGCGCGCGTGGCCGTGTCCTTCGCGCCTTGCGCCGCGGTCGCGCCGGCCTGCTTGGCCACGCCGCGCCTCTCCTGTTGGTCTCCGCCGCGTTGCCTCCCGGTCTCCTCGTGGCTCGCCTCTCGTCCGCCGTGGCGTTCGCCCTCCTGCTGCGCCGTCGCCGACTTCTTCATCTCTCGATGCGAAGCCACCTTGCCGCCCGCTGGCGCGTGGGCAGCCGTCCCCTTGGTGCCGTGCGCGGCGCCAGCACTCTTATCCCTGGCAGCGCCGGTGGCGTCCGACTCGCCCTGCTGCCGCCCCTCGCCGCAGTGCTTGCCGGTCACCTCCTCCTTGCCGCGGCCGCCGCAATCGGCCTCCGCCTCGTGCTTCCCGTGTGGCTGCTGCTGCTTCTTGCTCTCCACGTACGAGACTACGGTGGCGCCCGGCGCCTGCGCCACGGTGACTGCGCCCCTCGCGCCGGCGTGCGCCTGGTTGGCCTTGGCGTATCTCTCCTCGGCGGCGCGGATGGCGTCCATCGAGTTCTGCTGCGCCTGGGCGCGGTACTTGCCGATCTCCTCCAGCCCCGCCGCCGCCGCCTTGCCCTGCCCTTCCTCCTCCTTCGCCTTCCTCGGCTGCTGCTGCTGCTGCGATGCCATTGTATCAAGCAGGTAAGCTACGTGAACGAGCAAGTGAGACAGCGAGTGATCAAGTCGCTGCTGCTAATACACGATCAGACAGCGTTGCGGCGGGAGGCTTAAAATATTGGGCTTGAGCGGTTCGGGTTCGCGGGCGGGCGTGACACGTGTCCATGCGGGGGGTGACACGTGGGGGGGTGGGGGGCGAGGATACCCGCGGCGTCAGAGCAGTAACAGGCTGCAAGAAAGCTAAATGCCTAGGTGGAGAAGAGAGGAGATGAGAGAGAAGAAGCGGGCTGTAAGCTTACAGTCGGCTTCAGCACAAGAACCAAAAAACTCTGTGAGAGTGATAAGTGGGCCATGTATTAATTGTAAAGGTGCAACTATTATATTAGTAGGCTAAGAGGTAGACTATAAAAATCCTTACAGCCCAGCAGCTGGCTGTATTATTAGCCTTCCTCTCAGCGAGGAAGTCGGACTCGGCGGCGAGGGAACACGAGTGGTTGTCGAGCCGCACCGCACGCGTGGACTGGCGCCGCCACCGCCATTGCCGGCGAATCCAAGCCGACCAGAGACAGCCGGCCCAAGTACTGAGGCCCATGAAGCCCATGACCCCGGCCGATCTCCTCACCTCGCCTCGTCAAGAGTTTCCCCTTCCGCAGCCGCCGCCTACGGCCTACTGTATCGTCGCCGAAACCTCCTGTTACGGCGATGGCGCGCTCACCGACAGCCGCAAGCGCCTCTCCGCTGACCACCGCCTACTTCCCTCCCTCTCCGCCGCCACCCTCCAAGAAGCCCAAGCTCGCGCCCCTCCCCTCCTCCTCCCTCCCCGACGCCCCCTCATCTCCCCTCCTCTTCCGCCGCGCCGGCCTCTCCTCCTCGGCCGCCGCCGCCGCAGCAGCATCCACCTCCTACCCTTCCGACCCCTCCCCCTTGCCCCGCCGCCGCCGCTCCCGCGCCCAATCCACGGGCCGCACCGCGTCGTCAGCGCATTCCGCCTCGGCCCCGCCCGCTGCCACTCCAATCCGTCGTGCTTTTCCCCCTCCCCGTCGTCGCCGCCGCCGCGGCGGTCTCTCGGTCTCGAGCAGTATGTTGAGCTCGTCATCTTCTTCCTCTCATCCAGGAAGGGGTTGGGGATTGTAGGGCTAGGTGGTTTTATGGGGGTGAGGAGGAGGAGCTGGGGTTCTAAGGTAGCCATGGGAGTCGGAAGTGGAAAGGCATGGCAGTGGACAACAGGAGCTAGAGGAAGAAGATGATGACTCAGCGCCCGTGCCACGCTGGCAACCCTTGCTGGCGTGGTACGTAGGCAAAAGTGGCAAATAGTTTAGAACCTTCTCTCTCCGATGGTAAATCTGTAGGTACTCTCTCTCAAAATAAAAAAAAATTGATACTGAATGACACATCTTGTACCAGGTTTTTATATTTTGAGCGGATGGAGTAGTAACGTAGAGATGTCATTTTGGAGAGTGGCAAATAGCTAAATTTCCCTCCTCCGTTTGGCCATTGACGCCGCATCCAAGCCCTAACCCTCGCGACGGACTTCTCCCCTTGTCTCACCCAAAGCAACAATGGCGTCGCAGCCTCTCCACGCCTACCCCCACCTGAGGCTTCTGGTCGAGGGGCATCTACCTTAGCCAGCCAGGTGCGTATATCTCTTCCGCCGCTCTGCTCCTCGCCGATGGAGGTATCCATGTATGTGTGTGGCTATATAGCATATGGGAACTTTTGCATTCTCGGGCGAGTCCTTTACTTCTGTTAGGGAGAGATCTTTTGGTAGTGTTATGATAATCGATTACGTGTGGATTTTGGACATCCTGCTGCTTTCTGTTTACTCTTTAACACCGCAGATTTTATTTTCCGGTAAATAGATCTGATTAAATAAATTATGCAAACTGCCAAATATAATTTTAAAGTGTGAAACAATAATTAGGTCCTTCCAATGGTGGTTTTATTTTTCTCTCGAAAGGATTAACTTACATAACATAGCATTCATTTGGTTGCATTTATTTTTCCTCATATGTTCATGTATTCTTGTGATGGTGGATTTGCTTATTTTCTGTATCCAGGCTGATATACGATGAATATCCGATGGAGCAAGATAGGAAGTAAAGCGAACGAACTGACCTAGGTTATGGGGTCTCCTGGTATGAAACATAACATGCACTTGTGTTACTGGCTTCTTTGGCTTGGCATAGGCTTGATATTTTTGGTTTAGATTGACCATGCTGCTGAGCTCTATGCATAAGTCTATTAGGGTTCTGCCCTTCTGGAGCTGAAAGGCACCTTTAAAACTGTGTGTAATGATTTTTAAGACCACTTGGTATTTCTAAGAAGTAAGAACTCAAAAATCATCAAAGAAAATTGAATATATTAGTATCTGAGTGGAGTCACACGTCAGGTTTACCTTACTAACCTAATATTCTATGGACAACTCCGATTAGTTACTAAAATAAAACAAGCTGAGTCTCTCAAGGAACTGAGGTTTAGATTGAAGTGAGTAATTGAAATATCAAACCTGTTCTAACAATTCTTGTAAATTTTAAAGCAATTAAACTAAACATTGAATGACAATGGTTAAACTAACATGAGTTACAGTTTGCGTTTTAATCTATGGATAAATATTTGTGGAATAAAACTTCTTGTAAGACATTTTTTATACTGTTTTGTTATATAAACCTATTTGTGGGAACAACAGGTGTCACGGTGTTAATCATGAGACTACCCTTGTTACCATGGTCTGTAAGTGCTATTTTCTTTACTTTATGACAATATGCACATGTTGCAAGCCAATAATTATTTATGGTGTAGATGCATAGATCAACTAGCCATGCACATATACTGGAAACAACGTTTAATTCAAAACAGTGGCTCTTGTAACTTTATGCACTCTCATGAGTCGTGACTAAACTATTATATTAATAAAATCAACTCATGCGTTATGTATTGGCCCTCCAAGTAATTGACTATCCTAATCCCATTTGAGGAATACGGCAATACCAAAAAAATGAAGGTCCCACCGGGATTTGAACCCAGGTTGCCAGATTCAAAGTCTGGAGTGCTAACCACTACACTATGGAACTGGATGTTGTATGTGCTCCCTTCCTGTGGACATTTCTGTCTTATATTCCATAAACTCAGTAAATGGTAAGAAAATTTGTCTTTATCCTTTTTTTATGTTTGTTTCCATCTATTTGGTCTCTGTGCAATGTTGTTCCTTTTTGAGCATGCATCCAATTAGCATATATTCAGAATATGACATTTACTAAAAAGTACCATTCAATTAAACATTATGGTATATCCTTTTGGTTCTTTTCTAAAATTTTTAGATGCACGTTATTTTTGACAGTGCATGCTCTCCAAGGCAGAACATTGACCTCTAATTTCTATAATAATTATTTAATGGAATCTTCAAAATTAAATCCTGGGTGAAGTTTGATTGCGCCGATGTACACATGTGAACAGAGTGATTATAACACATGTAAACCACAGCACATAGTCAAATATAATGCATGAATCAAAATTTGCATTGAATCTTAGTTGAAATAATTGTGAACATGGAGCGGCCTTATGAGGTGAAGTGGTAAACACATGCCTACAAAATACTGTGGATATTCTTCATGGCATTGTATGAGCCCATAATATTTTTGTTGGGTATTTTATCATATATAAAAAATGCCCAAGGTACTTCCCTATATTTCCTCATTTTTGGTTTTATGTGTTCCATCAAATTCTTAGAGCAGGTACTTATACATTCCACGAAATATTTTTATCAAATAATATGCATTAGTGTGCGCCATATCTTTAGTCACACATGGTATCTGAGCTTATTGATTAGCTGCTCTTGTTTCCTCAATCCCACTGACTCCACAACCACAAGTGTAATGCCTCCATCCATGTCAATAACAAATCTAGTGTCTAGCATCAACACCTAGATAGCACCTATTGGTTAGAAAGGGCATTTGCCAAGAGTAATGAGTAACCGCTACACATGTGTATAGAATATTTGGATGCTCGATGATCGAGAGTGCTAGGGATGTGGGTTTTGATGCTTGCAACAGTAGTGTTGTGTTGGAAGGTCTGTCACTTAATATTGGTTGGTGAAGTTCCAGTAGGGGGAAGACCAGTAGGCTCTGATACCATGTTAGATTTGTGATATGCCTCATCCTGATGACTGTTTTGATGGAATATAAACTGGAATATGTAGTTAGAATATGCTCATGAGGCATGGTAGGCTTTGGCGCTTTGCCTATTGCGCATTTGTTACATTTGCTGACAGATTTGCTGGAATATTTATGGTTGCGCTCATTGCCATGCAACCAATCTAAATAGTTGTGCCTAGCACAAGTTATGACTTTTTGTCAATGAAGTTAGGTCCGGATGGTATTGGTAATAACACTGATCAGTTTGATACAACAACTCTTGCAAATATTAAGCGATTCAACTTATGGTGATGTACTTATGTATTTTTATCTGAATTTTGTTAACGCATTGTATTTCAATATGTAAAATGCTTATTAAGTTGAGTTTTAATATACAGAAAACATATGTGGCATAACTTTTTGTAAATTCACTTTTACCTTGTTTCATATAAGTCTAGTTGTGGAAACATCAGTTGTGAACATTCAGAACAGATATTATACATGAGGCTACCCTTGTTGCCATGACTTTGTTAATTTGTAAGTGCTACTTTCTCAAGAGTTATATGTAGGTGTTTGAAGCTAATGATTGTTTGTAGTTAAGCTGCACATATACTTGGAACATGCACATACTGTATTTTCTTCTGGTTTAGGCAAGTTAAGGTGACAGGTCCTGCCATAGCTATGTCTGAACCATGTAAAAATTCCCAGTTGTTACGGCACAAGTGCACACCAACAAAAGTATGTTAAACCTTCTTAGGTATGTCCTTGAGGACTTGACCATTCATACAGAATTTCAATATTCAAGTAAAAATTTGTGGTTTATTAACCATCCCTGATGTCACCCATCATGTCAAGGTACCTCACACCTACATGATAATCATGAGTAAGGTGGCTATCTATCAAAGTTATCCTTTACATATTAATCCATTTGACTATTTGCTGTTTTAATTCAAATTATGGTTGTCATGGAAAAGCTGATGCACTGTTTTCACTCACAAATTTATAGACACCCATCAAGGAGGTCCTGTGTCAAGGGCGTTGAACCCTCGGATAGCTGGACCTCGGCTACGTAGTTCGTAGCCGCGATCCGTGGCTTAGGGCGAGGTTTTACCCCTCTGCTCCTAGCTTCGGTTGAGAGAGAGAGATTAGATGGCAAATATCTTTCTTAGTTCTCCCCCCTGTCTGGTTACAATATATATATATATGGCCTAAGGCCCAAACCGACTAGAGCAACATGCTCCTAAAATTAGGGAATAGAAATAGGTAACTAATCCTATCTTTCCTATTAGGGAATAGAAATAGGTAACTAATCCTATCTTTCCTATTAGGGAATAGAAATAGGTAACTAATCCTATCTTTCCTTCTAGCCACCGGTGGCTGGCTCGGCTTGGGCCGTCTTCGCGCATTCTGCGTGCTCAGCAGCACGCCGCACATCACGGGCACGCCGGCGTCTGGTGTAGGTCCGTCCCCACATGACATCCTGATCTTATGTTGAAAACCTGCCTAAATAAATATGGCTAGATTACTGAGATGTCAAGCTTCTAAATTTGCAGTTAACTTGCCAACCATACTGTCCCTCTATCCTTCTTTTCCCCAAACTGTAGAGGCCTATATTCACGCCAAAATGTCGTTAGCATCCAACATCAAAATACAATTATCATCTGTTAGCTGGAAAATAGTCTTGTTGATGTGCCTCTTGAGGTCATTTACCAAGAGTCCAAGAGTTATTGTTAGTAACAACTCATTTATTTACAATAATTTGATGCTTGAAGACAAAGAGTGCTCTATGTATGTGGATTGAGGGTAATGGTGTGATGGAAGGTTTGCTTGCAGGTAGGAGAAGTTGATATCGTGAGAAGATCAATAGGCTATGCTACCATGAAAGTTGAGGTATGCCGCATGTTGATGCACTGTATTATCCAAGAACTTGGTGAGCAAACTCATTAGGAAAGATTAGTTACTATGTCAATGGGCTCTTGTTGCTTGTGCACTCTCACGATTCACGAGTAAACCATTTATTCTAAAACAACTTCTGAATCATGTATTGGCCGTATGCAGATCCCATTTGAGGAGTATGGCAATACAAAAAAGAAGGTCCCACCGGGATTCGAACCCAGGTTGCCAGATTCAAAGTCTGGAGTGCTAACCACTACACTATGGAACCGGATGATGTATGTGGTCTCATGCTGATGACATTTCTGTCTTATACTCCATAAACGCAGTAAAAGGCAGGGAAAATTGTCTTTATCCTTCTAACTTTTTTTTGTTTGTTTCCATCAGTTTGGTTTCAGTGGTACTGTGTTCCTTTTTCAGCATGCATCCGATTAGCATGCATGCATGCATAATGTGACATTTGTTAAATAGTTCCTTTCTGGTGTTGCATTTTCGTACTTTGTATGATTGTTAATGCATGTTATTTTTGCCAGTGCATGCTCCAAGACAGAATGTTCACCTCTGGTTTTTGTAATAATCATATAATGGAATATTCAAAATTAAATCTTGAGATAAGTTTGATTGCACTGATGTATGTTTGTGAATATATATTATTTGATATGTGGAATACAGGACATAGTCAAATCTAATGCTATGAACAGAGATTATTTGATATGTGGAATACAGGGCATAGTCAAATCTAATGCTATGAACTTAAAATTTAGATTAATCTTAAGTTGAAATAATTGTGAACATGGAGCAGCCTAATGAGGTGAACACATGCCCACATGTGGGTTTTTCCCTTATATAGTAACTACTTTAAAAATGGATGAATATTTTGTATACAACCGAATACTTTATACACAACTCAAGGGTTGTATTTCTGACAAGTGACAACATTGATAACTTGTTCTCATTGATATTGTGCTATACTATTCTCGTTGAAATTTACTCGATGTCTTGATGTCTCAAGGAATACTCTTTTTGTGACACATTGCATGCTTTCTTCTGGTTGTAGGCAAGATAAGGCCACATGGTCAGTCATTGCTGCTTCTGCAAGCACATGAGAATTCCCAGTTGTTTATTGCACAAGTGCACCCCGATGAAAGCATGTGCAACACTTAGGTAACTACTTATCTGACATGTTTCTCCATGCAAATGTTAAGATTTAGTATCACATGCCGGATGTCACCCATCAAGTCAAGCTACCTCACAGACATGATAATAAAAAGTGAGGTGGCTATTGTTGACAGCAAAAAATGGCAATACCATAGTTTTTGAGTCTAATTACATTGTTAAGCCGGCAATTCACTAATTAATTAACCATTTTTTGCTGTCAACAGCTCTCTCAAAGTTGTGTTCATGTCAATCTGTTTGACTATTTGTTCTTGTAATGCAAGTTATGGTGGTCATGAAAAGGCTCATGTACTGTTTTCACTCATAAATTTATAGACACCCATCAAGGTGATGTAGGTTTTATGTCCAAAAACCTTTCAGAATACATATGGCCAGATTACAAAGATGCATACCGGTTGCTAATGGATAAAAAAACTTTGCCAAGAACTCCAGATTAACTTATTACTTAGTGTTAAATTGTAAGCTTTGTTTTATCTCACTTCTAGGTACTTAGACCTTTTTATGTAAATTGTGATTCTTGGTAGTTCTATTTTCAAACTTTTAAGAGACTATCGGACTTGTTGCATGGCACTGTGTGTACAATCTTTTGATGTGTATGCTATCATAGTAAGTGCCCAATAGACATGCCTAAATTTCCTCATTTTCTGTTTTGTCTGTGCGAACTCGACTGCTTCTGTTTGTACAATGTGTTAGGGTGCACCATGTCTTTCCTGTTTCATGTTATTAGAGCTTATTGGCTAATTGCTCTTTGTTACCCTCTATCCTTTGTCTTCATCCGCAATCATGAGTGTGTTGCCTCCATTCACATGAAGAATGCTGTAACATCTAGCATCAAAACCCAAATATCTTATATTAGTTGAACCCAAATATCGTATGTTGGATATGGAAAGCAATTCTGTTGATGTGGCTCGCTGGGGCTTTGCCAAGAGTGAAGAGTAATAATTTGCTATATTTAGAATGATTAGATTTGCTAGGTATGTGGGTTTTGATGCTGGCAACAGTAGTGAAGTGATGGAAGCTTTGTCACTTAATGTCTAATTACATCTCACAAGTAAACTATTGTAATAATAATTTAATAATGAATAATGCATTGGCCCTACAAGCAATTGACTATGCTTGGCAATACAAAAAAAAGTCCCACGGGATTCAACCCAGGTTGCAGATTCAAAGTCTGGAGTGCTAACCACTACACTATGGAACCAGATGTTGTATATGGTCCCTTGCTGATGACATTTCTATATTATATTCCATAAACACAGTAAAGGGCTTTTTGTCTGTATACATTTTATCTTTTTTATTTTTTTTGTGTTTGTTTCCATCTGTTGTTTGGTTTCAGTGGAATTGTATTGACATCCATGTAGAATATGGCGCGGTCTAAAAAGACCCATTCATTTAAAGCATGCATGTTTTCTTCTGCTGTGGGAGAGAGAGTGCGATAAGTGAGAATTCCCAGTTGTTGCTTGTTATTGCACAATTGAGGATTTCCATTTTAGAGACAACCATCAAGGTGATAATGATTTGAATGGATGTTACCTGCCGTGCAACAACTTTCTCCAATTTAAGTAACCGGATTTACTCTGTCCCAAACTAGGAGCTACTTTTTTGACCTCTTGTTTTTACTGAATTTTAAGTCTCTAATTTGGAGTTAGATTGTCAACCGTATTGCCCCTCTTTAATGAAGAAATAGCAGGCCTTCTGCTATAACCTAAAAAAAAAGAGAGAATCTATCAGATTTGTGATTTTTGTTGCTGGTGACGGTAATGATGTGATGGAAGGTTTGTCACTAAAGGTTGGAGAAGTTCAGATAGTGAGGATATCAATAGGCTTTGATACCAGGCAGTGAGATATACCGCATGTTGATGCTGTATTAAACAAGAAAGAATATGGTGAATAACTATTATATTTAAAACTTCTAAGGAATCATGTATTGGACCTGCAAGCAATTGACTAGCAGATCCCATTTGAGGAGCATGGCAATACCAAAAAAAAGGTCCCACCGAGATTTGAACCCAGGTTACCAGATTCAAAGTCTGGAGTGCTAACCACTACACTATGGAACTGGATGTTGTATGTGGTCCCTTGCAGTTGACATTTCTGTCTTATATTCCATAAACAGTAAAAAGCAGGAAATTTTGTTTATATCCTTTTTATCTTTTTTTTGTTTGTTTCCATCAGTTTGGTTCAGTGAAAATGTTTTCTTTGAGCATGCATCCAATTAGCAAACATGTAATATTCATTTGGTAAAAGTAATATTCATTTGAATCTTTTTGTTATAATTTTTTAGCACTTAGTATAATTATTAAATGTAATCTTGACAGTGCATGCTTGCCAAGAGATAATGTTCTCCTCTGATTTCTTTAATAACCATCTAATAGAGTCTTTAAAATTAAATCTTGAGAGAAGTTTGATTGCACTGATGTATGTTTGTGAACAGCGTGATTATATCATATGTGGAATGCAGTGCATAGTAATATAATGCTTTGAATTAAACTTTGGATTTAATCGTATGTTGAGATAATTGTGAACATGGAGCAACATAATGGATGAATCTTTTATTTTATAATATACAACTCAAGGGTTGTACCTGACAACATTAATTACTTGTTCTAATTGATATTGTAATATACTATTCTCGCTGAAATTCGATTAATGTCTCAAATAATGGTGTGACACATTGTGTGCTTTCTTCTGGTTGTAGGTGAGTCAGGCCACAGAACCAGCCATCGCTATGTCCCAAGCAAGTGAAAATTCCCAGTTGTTAACTGCACAAGTTCACCCCAACAAAAGCATGTTTAACCTTCTTAGGTAACTGCTTACTTGACCATCTTCTCCATGCAAATTTTAAGATGAGTGAAAAATATAACGTGGCTTTTCTTTGTTAGCAAGAGAAAAAGAAACATGCCTTGTCTAACTCTTGCCAATGTTTAGCTATCTTTTGACAATTTAGTGCCCGTTCACTGATTAAATACTCTCAATTCCATCCTCTGTCATGTGCAGCCCATTAGGGCCCAAGAGCAATCAACCTCCCTAGGGCTGGTGGTACTGCTGCATGTGAATAGTATCCACGCGGTTACTGTTCACGCGTGTTCATGTCGTACCCATAGCATCCTGAAATTCTGTTCTGTCTTTTCAGTGTATCGGAAGCTCCTTTTCATATTCCAAGGAGTTCACAGCCTATTTGCCTCATTTCTGTTTTGTCTGTTCAACAAACTCTTAGACTGCGCTTTTAATGTATTCCATGGGATATTTATCACGTACAATGTTGTTAGTGTGTGCCATATTTCCCGTTTTCATGCGTATCAGAGTTTATTGGCTATTGCTCTTCTCTCTATCCCTTTTTTCCTCCATCTGCAATTATGAGTGTAAAAGCTTACATTCACACCAAAAATGTTGTTACCATCTAGCATCAAACCACAATATCATCTCTTACTGCAAAATAGCTTGTTGAAGACTAAGAGCGCTATGTATGTGGTTTTTTATGCTGGTAATGGTAATGGTGTCATGGAAGGTTTGACACTAAAGGTTGCTAGTTGGAGAATTTTGGAGAGTTAGAAGATCAATAGGCTCTGATACCATGAAAGCCTGGATATATGCCGCATGTTGATGCACTGTATTAAATAAGAACATGGTGAACAAAACTATTATATTTATAACTTCTCATGAATCATGTATTGGCCCTGCAAGCAATTGACTAGCAGATCCCATTTGAGGAGTATGGCAATACAAAAATGAGGTCCCACCGGGATTTGAACCCAGGTTGCCAGATTCAAAGTCTGGAGTGCTAACCACTACACTATGGAACCGGATGTTGTATGTGGTCCCTTCCTGATAACATTTCTGTCTTATATTCCATAAACACTGTAAATGGCTGCAAAATTTGTCTATATCCTTTCCCATCTTTTTTTTTTGTTTGTTTCCATCATTTGGTTTCAGTGAAATTGTTCTCGTTGAGCACCATGCATCCAATTGGCAATTTGGCATACATGTAGACTGACATTTCTTAAAAAAGTTCTATTCATTTAAATCTTTTTGGTATAACTTTTTGGCTCTTTGTAATTACTAAATGTAATTTTCAGCAGTGCATGCTCACCAAGAGATAATATTTGCCTCTGATTTCTGTAATAATCATCTAATAAAATCTTTAAAATTAAATCTTGAGAGAAGTTTAATTGCACTGATGTAGATCTGTGAACAGTGATTATATCATATGTGGAATGCAGAGCATAGTCAAATCTAATGCTTTGAATTGAACTTTGGATTGAACCTTAGGTTGAAATAATTGTGAACATGGCGCAGCCTAATGTGAGAACACATACCCAGAAAATGAGAATTCCCAGCTGTTTACTGCACAAGTTCACCCAACAAAAGCATGTTCAACCTCCTTAGGTAGCTGCTTACTTGACCATCTTCTCCGTGCAAATATAATGTGGTTTGTTATAATTCTTTGGTAGCAAGAAAAAAAATGTCTTATCTAACCGTTGCCACTATTTAGTTATCTTTTGACAATTTAGTGCCCTGATATTTACACTCTACCGTCTGGAACTTGATCTTGCTATTTAAGTATGTTCGCTGAGAAAACTCTCTCAAAACTCCACTCTGAAATTCTGTTTTTTCTTTTCAGTATCTTGAGCTCCTTTTCATATTCCAAGGAGTTGACAGTAAACAATGGAAAAACAGAAGGATCAAAACTCAGAATCACTGCTATTTACCTTGCATGTTTAGAAGCAAAAATAGACATTAAACAATGGAAAAACAGGAGGAGGATCAAAACTCAGAATCACTTCTGTTTACCTTGCATGTTGAGAAGCAAAAAGAGCAACTGACAAGTCACTATGCCGGCCACTCGACCTATCAATTTGGAGTACCATAGTAGCAGCATAGCAGTACTGCTGTGCAGGAGCAAAAATGATGCTTCGCTGATGCAGCTGCCTGCCTGCCTCCCTGGAGTTTTGATCGTGGTGTTAGTAGCGCACTAGTAGGATCAAGCGGCCGGCTTATGGAACTGGCCATATGACATGAGAATGAGATGGCATGTTGGAGCCTCTGAAATTTGCTGAGATGAGCTTATTGAACGTTGCTGGTGCATGTCATTGATAGTTGCCTGATACATTGTCCTTGTATATGCTAGAATGATAAAAGATACCAATGGCACTTGTCAAATCTATGGAAATTCTTTCCAGTGGAGACTGCATAATGAGTTCCAATCTTTTGGCACAGATTGTTTCTTTTTCTCATCTGGTGTGCCCTTGGCCATAATTTTTCTGCACTAGTCTATGTCAAAATAGAGCTTATTCTCTGATGGTGAAATATCTATCCCAAGTTGGATGAAAAATCTGAGCAAGCTGTGGAACAATGTTCTGCCTATTCAAATCCTCCCACCTCAGGATAGCAAGCACTTTTGAAGTGAGTCCGTGGAGATTCGCATGATCAAGTTAGGCCCTATTATTTTCAGCTTATTTATTGGATTATTAAAATGGTTTATTTGCTCTAAGCTTCGAAAAACATGTTTTCTTGAAAAACTTTGTTCTATTGCATTGTTTAAGCCACTTATTTTAAGTTATTTGATAAGTTTATTGTTTAAAATATTTAATTTATTTCTATAATAAAGTAGAAATTTGTGGAAATAATCCGCTCAATAATTTTAATCAATAATCTGAGATGTAATGCTGCATGGAGCTAACAACCATGTGCTAATGTAGGGGCAGTAATGGGCTAAGGCCTATGGGTTTTCTCACAATCCAACTGAGTTCTCTTATATTTTTAACTCAAAAATCTATATAAAATTTGATCTAACCTTTATTGAGCTCAGCCCTTGAATTCTGTAGTATAAAAAGTTGAACTCATTACCACCTCTATGTTAATGTCATCGATGTCAATGTCATGGTCAACGAATAATAAGGTCTACCGGTGTTAATGGGCCGGGCTGACATTCTGGGCCGGCCAACTGGCGCGCGGGCTCGGGCCGTTTCTGCTTCCGATTAGGACTCCCTCAAAGGTGCTTTCCGTCTGAGAAAATTGAGGATATACCACCGCCGCCGTGGAGAGGATCGCCGCCGCGCTCCCAAAGGTTGCTGCCGCCGCGCGCGCCGCTTTGGTGTCGACGAGGAAGCCCCCGCTTGCGGCCGCTTGGTGTGGAGGAAGAACTTGGTCGGGATCTGTATCTAGGGTATGCACCTTGGATCCTGGATTTCCCTTCTCTGATTTCATGTTCTTGGCGATTTCTATCTCTGGGATTCGAGTTGCAATCCCTGTAGGTGATGGACCCTTGTTATCCTTATTTAAACTCGGCCCGCATCGTTTCTGTGTTAATTGCTGGTGGCCGGAATGTTGTTGGGTTAGTACTATTAGTCCTTGATATTGAGGTATACATCAATCTATTGCTGCTGCTAATATTTGGTTTGCTACTGCTTCGTTAATCGTTAGTTTATTCTACCTTTTGCCAATTATTGAGTTTATATCTAGCCAAAACCTTGCTGGTGGATAGGGTGGAAGATTGCCCTTTTCTTATATTTCTTGATAATAATCCTTAATCCCTACTAGTGCAGTCCTGGGCCATTTTTATATCATAGAGCCATCTAGGTAGTTTAGACAACAGGAGTTAAACTAGGAAACTCACCAAAATTAGGGAATTGATACTAATTATATACTATATGACATGCCTCTACCAGGCCATCGGGCCATGTTACTCTGGCTGCTGCATCTTTCTTGCATGTGCGTGGCTGGTATCTACTCTTATAGCGCGGTTCCATAACAACTTAACAAGTGGGGTGCATTGTGATAATGTTTTCTACTCAAATAATGAACATAATTGTTCTCATTTACTATTAGTATCCACTGCAGCTTATAGAAATGGCATTTTATTCAAATTGTAAGTAACTGAGATTGATGAATGACTGAACAACATTGTACGGCTTTGCCCATAATTTGGCTGCACATTACCAAAAAATGTAGAAAACACTTATTTCTTGACTGTTAATAATGCAGTGTTGAGTTGAATCCAATCAGGAGATGGAAACCATTCAGGCGGTAGAATCAGGAATTGAACAGAAGTCAGAACCAGAGGTTGATGAGATGTCAGTATCCATGGATGACCAAAAGCCTGTGGAAACAAGCCAGGATACAGTTGTGGAAACTGATAATAAACCAGAAATGCAAACTGAGTTGGAGACAACTTCAGGGGTTAACCCAAATCCTGTGGAAACAAAACAGGACACAGATGAGGTAACTTATGGTGACCTAGAAACCAGTGATCCTGGTGCTACTTACCGCTGCAAAAGATGCCGCACTCTCGTCGCTACAGAAGGGTATGTTGTTGCCCACAAAGTTGGTTGTGGTGAGAAGTGCTTTGCGAAGCGCAAGAAGTATCATGTGGATGAGAAGGAACCTGAATGTACCTGCCTCTTTGTGCAGCCTTTGAAGTGGATGCAACCTGGTTAGTTGCCTACCTTGAATGCTTTAATGCTCTTTTTTGTTGGTGTTGTGTTGTTTGCCTGATATATTCTCTTCTAAAATGAATTGCATTGCAGTGGTGGAAGGATATATTTCAGGGAAGATCGCGTGCAGGAAATGCAACAGTCGATTGGGACAATTCCACTGGGCAGGAATGCAGTGCAGCTGTGGAGCCTGGGTTAATCCAGCTTTCCAGCTTGTCAAGAGCAAGATTGATAAATGCGATATGTAATCAGTCAGGCAACTCAATTTCGAATTCATTAGCGGTAGCTAGGAAACAGTACCTTCTAGACTTCTTTAGGCACTCTGGTAGTATATGTTTCGCTGTCTAAATGTAAGCCTCGCAGAGCATCCGCAACACTCATCAGTGTTTCGTCAGTTCTCACGTCACAACTTGATGAAAATAATGGGAACATATGAGGCGGGCCATGAGCTTCAGGAAACTCTGTTTGTTTCTGAAAATCATACATTTCAAACGAACTGTTCACTGCATTACGATTGCAAGCGATTGGCATGCAATTCAAGGGAAAACCAGAATCTCTGATCAAAGGTGACAAGAGCATATCAAAGGATATGAGCAAATTTTATAAAATTACAGATACTTTGATCAAACTATCGTAAAACTATGGATTTGAGACGGTGTATTATAAAACTATAGATTTAGCATTGAATTTATTATGAAACTATAAATTTAAGATGGAGTATCACAAAACTATATATCTTGTAGTCATCACGGAACTATAGATCCAGCATAACAATATTGCTAGCGACTTAAACTCTAAAATCTGTAGTTTTGTGTAACTTAATTTTTAAATCTGTAGTTTTGTGATACTCCACCTTGAATATGAAGTTTTGTGATAACATTAATGTTAAATATTTAGTTTTGTGATATGTCGTCTTAAATATGTAGTTTTGCAATAGTTCAATCAAAGTATCGGTAGTTTTGCCAAGTTTACTTAAAAAAACTCAGCTACCGCATGAACAGAGCATACATCGAACCTGACGAACGCACACGGAAAATATAGCTTCCGATTTGATTAGTGTGCTGTGGACTAATAGGGTAGGATGAAAAGATTAGTGTCAAATTCATCTTTATATATATAAGTTAGCTATATTTGAGATAAATTTGAATTTTAAAGGTGGGTATATTTTAGGAAGTTGGGAGTGTATTGTTTATACACCATTTACTTTTCATCCTCGACCGGATTCAAATGTTCGTATCAAATAAAGGAAATTTCATGTGTCTGTGACTCCAAAATCCTTTGATTCATCGGCTCTATCGATTTTTTTTTTCATTTTCATGATTCGAACGGGAATTACGTGGCCTGATCTGATCGCAACCAACCATGCAAAACAGGGTACAACGAGGCATGAAGCAATATACAGAGAATTTGAGAAAAAAAAAGAATGAAACAATATTTAGAGAGCATCCAAAACTAAGGACTGAGCCCATCGACGGATTAAGCTCATCGCCGGCCGTCGATCAACATGGGAAACCACCGTAGCCGCCGCGTGGCACTGACCTCCGTTCGTGCCGACGTCGACGCATAACATCTCGGCGAGGTCGTAGAGCATCATCTCATCCACCCACGGCGCCGGCGGCACGGCTGCCCGCCGCCCCAGCCCCACCGTCGCGCTCCCGCCACCGTGATATCCTTCTCCACCTCGCGGCCCGTCCGCGCCGGCGCCCCTCCACCCGTCGGCCCGGCACGGCTGCGGCCTCCGGAGGGGCGGCGCAGTGCCAGCTCCTCCGGTGGCAATGGCGGTGGCTTCGTTGCCGGTGAGAAGCTGCACGAGGGACTTGAACCCGGCGGCGTCGGAGGTGACGAACTGCGTCTCGATGAATGTCACCTTGACGCCGCCGCGGCCATTGCAGCCCCTCTCCATGGAATCCGATCGATCGATCGATCGCTCCTTTATGTCTCAATCAACCCGCGACCTTTTCGCCTAGCTCAAGGTGGTTTGTGACGAAACCTCTACGTGGCGTGGGCTTTATTTATATACGCGCGGCGCCGGTGGTGAGCGTCAAGGCTGCAGGAAGCCAAGAACTAGTCCAAAGGCTGCAAGACACACGCAGGATACGCGCACGCTATACCAGTGACATGCGGGGTCCATGTTAAGTGGAGCCCACGTGGAGGTGAGGTAGTAGGGGGGGTGGTGGGTGGGTGATTGTGTGGATGTGAGTAGAGGTGACAAGTTGAGGTGGTTTGACTGGTCGTACAGCGGAGGGGTCAGCAACGGGCAACGGTCAAGGCTTCTCTCCACTCTCTCCTCGTGCGAAAATAGGGTCGTGGGCCATCCTTTTCCTGTCTGTGTTCATGGCGACTTCGCCGCGATCGGGACAAGGTAATACTCGTCTAGTATTTTTCTGTTCCACGCTGAAAAAATGCTACTAGTTCCTGCAGGTAGAGAAATTTTAAGTTTTAAATTTTATTTTTTATAAAATAATTTTTGGTTAAATATTTACATAAGTAACCATGAAATGAGAGCCAAGCCACAAAAATAATGAAGAACGTGCCTAAAGCCCTATTTTTCAAAGCAAAATATTGGACGGTATTTCATCACTTATCAAGAAATATTTCAAATGTCACTTGATGAACAATATTTCAACAAAAATTATTTTTCGTATGTTTCGTCACTCAATGAAAAATGTTTTAACCAGATGAAACATTAAAAAAATACTGATTGCAACATCAAAAGAACTAATACATGGAACATCAAATAAAACGAATTGCAACATCAAAAAAAATATTGCTAAGCACCTACGAGACGCGCGGAAGGCACTGCACGCCTTTGACGATGCAGTGTGCATCATGTGCAAGTGCAATATCCTCTCAAGTAGACTAAAGCACTCGAATATAATAAAGTGCAATATGTTGAAGTTAATTTTGGATTAAGACTAATAACCGAGGGAAATAAGGGGAGAGGCATCCAAGGACGCTCTCCTACGACCGATTCACGCCCGCCATGATCGGAGGCGCCCTAACAAATTTTGGGATCAACCCTCGATCATGCAGCGCATATATAATAGGGCCACTGGCACTTGGAGTGCAACTCCATCACTCCCAACTTTGGCTAAGCCCTAAATTTCCTTAAAACCAACGATCCTTAGTGCGCGTTGCAGTGATTGAAAGGTCGACTCTCGCACGACGACGGCAGCCAGCCAGTGCAGGTGGAGACTTGAGGGACGGCGCTATCCTCAGCACCACCGTGCCAATCGACACACGTCTCACACCCTGTACACTATGACGAAGATCATGGCCTCATCCTCTAACTCCGGTTGTATTTCTAGTCTCTCTAAATTCCACATTAATTGGGTGTTCATGTCTTAGGTCAAGTATTATGTTCATGGTAATTTTCACTCATGAATTTAACTTACACAACAAAGATAAATAATGAATTGTAACAAAAATTGTCAAAAATCTCCAACAAAAGCATACCGGTCCCAATCTAGTTTGTTCCTCCTCGATTGGGCCTTCCCAGAGGTTTGTAGGGTCGTCAACGCATGCACGGGCAAGGTGAAGTTTCTTGGGTCAGCCACGCTGTGCCGCTCGACCCCACGGGTTAGTGGACAAGAAATTAGTGGTGGAGAGCAACATGGTAGGTAAGAAAGGACATCTGATTATTTTAGCCTACTTCGAATGCTTGACCAAGAGCGTTTTCGAAGAAAACCCATAAAACTACATAAAATCAAATTCTAAAATTCACTATCAGCTTTGGATTGTACTATGTAGGCTGAAGGAGGTTCTTGTCACAGTTTAGCAGATTTAGCTATAATACGGAGATAGGAGATTATAATGTAATATTTTCAATATCTTAATTCTTAGAAGAGACAATTAGATTCTAACACTGCCAAATGGATATTATTATTCGTTGTAGCTAACAACTCCTTTTTATTACTATTTTCCTTCATCACGATTTGCTCCATCATGGAGCTACATAGCAATATGGTATGTGCCATGTGCGTAGCATACAAGGGCAGCACTAGCCTCGTTTAAATTTGTCGACCGTGAATGCGTCCTCCCATGTACGCTTCACTAGAACTTCTGTTAAAATTACAGGTTTTTTAATCCCTTTTTAGTTTTCATGGTGAGCAAATACAGCCATACAAAGTTTTTTATCAGACCGAATATCAATAGTATACCCTCTGTTTTTAAATATATAATGTTCAGATAAATTATAGTAGTCAAGGTATTAATTTTCTTAACGTGGCAGTCACTCTCTTTTTCAGAGAGGCACGCATTATTTGTAATTAATTTGAATGTTTCCAAGATTTTTTGAAACGAACAGCTAGTAGTGACCCAGTAGTGTGCCACGTTTGAGCGATATCAGCCAAGCAAATAACGGACCAGCCGGAGATAATAGACTCAAACAAGAATCACTCAAACCAGTCAAACCTTTACCTGCACGCAGCTGCTGTTTCCGATGAATCCTCCTATATGTATACATCTCTTTCTCTAAATTAGTTGACTGTTCTTCTTATTATTTTCCCTAGTTGCAAGCACTTGAAAGTGAGAGGTGTCATCATGCTCCCTGTTGAGAGCGACGATGGTCGTGGCTACTTCAAGAAATGGAGAAACTTGAAATGGTCCTTTCTGTCTCGTTGTAGGCTGATCGCGCGTTTAGATGAACTGGCTGTGGTTGGTTGTGCCTCTCTAGCCTACAGACTCTAAGGTACGTCTGTCTGTGCTTCTGGCTTTTGGTTTATATCTCGATTTCTGTTAGTATGTTTTTTAAAACATAAAATGGTGTATTTTTTAAAAAACTTTTTATATGAAAATATCTTAGAAAATCAAATAGATCTATTTTTAAATTTATAATAGTTAATATTTAATTAATCACGTACTAATGATATTTCTCGTTTTGTGTGTGATTTATAAACCACACCTAACCTGACAAGCAAACAGGGCCTAAGAAGACAAATCCAAACCACGTGCCAACAATATCAGCTGACTATAGAAAAGCCTACCTATATGTGATTTATTATTTTTTTTAACAAAAATATGCGACCTAGCTTGAAACTACTGGCCAAGCCACTATGCCAAGTAAAACAGTATTGCTTGTGGGTTGGAAGAAATATAGGAAATCTCTCTTTTTTAGAGTTTATTGTCCATAAAAAGGAATTTTTGTGATAGGCTCGGTTTCGGTTAGAAATATAGTGAAATCCTTTTTCACGTTCTTTCCTCTGACCCTCCTACGAAGAAAAATGTTTATTTCTTAAAATATCCTATATATGTGGGAGAAAACTAAGGAAGATGACAGATTTATCCTGATGGTAATAAGAGTAACAATATCTTATGTAATACAACGTCAGCAAATATAGTAAGAAAAATACTATTAAAAAAAGGATATGAAATATCCATAGTCGATACATCGGATGGACGCCAAGTGATTGATCTGATGTGATTTTTGTAGAATACAGTGGCATCGGTTTTCCCGTATAAGACTAGAACAATTCAAGACTTGCATTTTCTCTCTGTTTTTAAAATAGAATATCCGTGGTTTCTATTGAAATACATAAGTTTTAGCAATGAACTTTTGCTGTTGTTAATTGCTACAATATAAGCAAACAGAGAGTTAAATGCTAAATCCTACGGATATTATATTTGCTTGTAATCATACGAAAGTTTCAATTCTTATTTCAAATATTGTTGAATTTTGATTTTTTTTGTTCTGACAATATTTTTAGGGTTTTAGTTTTTTGGAGGGTGGGGTAATATTCTTACAAGCGAGGCTATTTGACCATTTTTAAACGAAAGAGGAAACAAGGTCAATTAACCGAATGAAACATAAGAGGAATGTAGAGGATGAAGCAAAACATAAGAGCATGAAAAGGATCAAGTGAATATTTAATGGTACACAGGAAATTCTAAAGAATGAGAAAAATACCTATGCATCGTAATGGGATTTCAAAAAAATGTTATAAGTTTTAAACATGAAAAGATATATATTCTTGAGAAAATATATTTATAATTTTCAATCAAACATCAATATAGAAAAGTCCAAGCCACGTACGAGTGAACGACAGATTTCACCGGTATCACCAATAGGTCTTTTTAAGAGTTTAAAACAACGAAAAGATCTGATCCGGGCTCGCGTCGGACACCCTCCACTCCTTTTATCTCCTCCTTCCTCCTTCCACTCCCCCATCTCCTCCTCCCTACCACGCAGAGCACCAGCTAGCTACATGTGGTGACCTCTGCTGCTATTGCCACCATCACCATTGAGATCCATGGTGTGGAGATGGAGGCGAGCATGGGGCTAGTGGCGGGGTCGCACAACCATAATGAGCTGGTAGTGATATGGAGGGAAAGTGGAGGAGGTTCGGCAGGAGGCAGGAGGATGGGTGGTGCGGTGGCGGAGGTGAGGGTGGAGCATGTGCTTCCTCTGCTTGTAGCCAGCGGCACCGGCAAAGAAGCATGGTATGAAATAATCGGAGTGCTCTTTGGAGGATCTAGACACCGATAGATCCGACGACCGGAGTAGAGGAAGAAGGTAGACGACGGTCTCTTGTTGAAGTTTGACATTTTTGTTGCCATCATGTTACACTTTATTTTATTCCTGTGTTTCATCCTCTTTTAATCAGGTATTGCACATGCATATGATGTGTACTAAGGGTGTGCTCTGCACCCTCACTAAGTAATGAAACATCTAAAACATTTTAACATTTTTCACTACATGATGAAACACCATCACATTTTGCTAGAGATCGAACATCCAATCCCAATTCACGTCCTTAAAACAGTATACACATAAACGACCTCCATCAAATTAATTCCTGCAAGCTGATGAGGTGGAAACTTGTTTGTGAATTCAAAATATGCTTACTAAAAACTTATATATGTACACAAGGGCAAGGGCTGCGATGGCTCCAAAAGGACTGCACTTGAAGCTGCTTAGGCGTTCACAAGTCTAATAGACCCATTTCATGGGCCCTCAAATGTGGGTGCAGTATTGCAGTGGGGAGAGGGGGCAGCACGACTCCCAGGTCCAGCCAGCGGTTGATGATTGATCCAACCACAAACTTTTAACTGACAAGGTCCCCGAGTACAGCAATTCAGACGCATGGCCGTACAAAGATACATAAGATATGGAAAAGTTAAAACAATACTCGTCCCACGCAATGCAGCAAGTCTAAGGTTTCACCAGACAAATGAATCAAAAAGCCTCCATCCTGGACTCTTTTTAACTTGAAAGCGCGCACACAATGGTGAGAAGTATGTCCTTGCTACCAAACCACGACACATACTAGCATTACAAGTTTACAAGCCCCGAAGGGTTTTACTTGAACTGATCCAGTCCGACTAACAAGAAGCTAGAGCGGATGTAGCACAGCGCAAAGCGTTCTTCTGTCAGTCACTGCGGGCAGGAGACCCATCGGCAGACCTGGAGCGGGATCCTGGAGGCGACCCTGAGGATTGCCTGGGGAACCTCCGGTGTGGAGGGGATCCGTCGCTGTTAGCTGGGGGCGACCTCCTGTGAATATCAAATATTGTTAGTGCTTTCGTTGTATGACCAGAATAGTACCCAACAAAGCATTTCATGAGGTAAGTATGTTTATACATATCCCATAAGTAATGCACAATATGACCAAAATTACTCTACATGAGTATGCATTAAAGATACAATGCTTTCCCTGGTCCACAGCAGCCCTTCTATCTTTACTAGAATAATATCACACACTAAACATCTACGGTATGCTACTTTCAACCAAATTGGTGTGTGAAAAAAGCTGAATTAGATACTGAAAGCAGACCTTGCAATGCAAAGAGCAATGGAAGTATGAAAAGCTCGAACTTACTTGTCATAACCGTTATCAGCATCATGCGGGTCCCCATCTCTACTGGCAGGAGAATAGGATCGGTGCTTCTTGTCTTCTTCGTGTTCTTTTGGCTGACGCCTAGGAGATTTTGCACGATGTGTGTCTTTTCTCTGTGGGGATGCGGAATAGTCATCTCGCCGTCTTGGAGCAGGAGAGTATGACCTTTTAAAAAGAACAAGATGTATAAGTAAGAGAGGATTCATGAATGGCTTAGGAATGGCATATAGCAACAAAATGTAAACAGAAACTGTTATTGGTCTACCTTGACCGTGGACGACCACGATAGCGTGGAGAGCGGGAGCGCGAACGTCCTGTAAGAACAGATAGATGTCATCAGTAATTTGGTGTGGCGACAAAAGAAATTAGAAAATAACTTGCATTTCAGAAAGAGAAAATTAACAAAAACTGAAGATATCACATGAATAGTACTAATCCGAAATCTAAAACATACAGTTTATGTGTGCAGAAAAAGGGACAAATATTACATTTTTCTGAGCATAATTACAGAGCACTTAGAAAGGCATAAGATCATGAATGATGAGTAATGTGAGAATACCGTAATGGGATGAACGACGGCCTTCATGGCCAGAGTACCCTCTGCAAAGCAACCACACAAAGTCATTGCAAACAAGCACACAACAGACGATTAAGCCATACATTCAAGACGGGAATAATACCTGACTCTAGCTCTACTACGCATCTCTTCTGGCCTTTTCCGTGACTCGGCAGCAAGAACAACAGTTATCTCCCGGCCAAAAAACACCTGGTGATTCATGTGATATTGGGCCTCAGAAGCATCATAAGGGTCAACAAACTCCACGAATGCAAACCCTCGCGGTTCCCTGTATATGTGAATTTTATGAGACAGTTGTTTTTGAGGAAAATTGATGGAAAAACTAACAAATAAGAAGGTACAAAGTGTTCATGTGTAGTGTGTCTGTCATGTTACCATCACAGTTCAAAACTCAATGTGCCCTCTATGATTCTCAGTGAAGCACAGTCAACAACTTACGAACATTTCCACCAAAACGGAAGCAAGTGTTGCAAAAAGCAGTTAGATGTCCAGGCTCTAGTATCTGAATTTCTTGTATAACACTACGTATGGTGATCCTCATAAAGAGCATCTTCACAGAAGCATTTGCTTCAAGTTCCTGAATGTGCGAAAAGTCTAGTACTTGAAATCAACTTCATTCCCTTTTATCTTCGCATGAACCACCCAGTACAACTCTCTTATCTTCTCTTCGTGAAATTAATTTTCTCAATGAATCAAATCTTGTCTTCATAGAAGAACTTCTTCATTCGGACAAGACTCTATCTTGCCAAACAAATCAATTGTTAGGAATATTAAAAAGCATTCTTCAACATTGTATTTACTTCAATCCAATATGACCCTGGGAATAATTTCATGGAAAAAACTAACAGGAAAGGACAAGTGTGTAGGAGAAAGAAATCAAAATATGGATCCCGCATCAGTCACAGGAATAAAATTTACTAAACACAACATCAGATTAAAAATGATTACAGAATTTTAATGGAGCTAAATGAAAAGGTGATTGCAGTAATTGACACCACACCGAAGCTGGAAAATGTTCACATGGCAAGCCTCTATTGTGAAACAAAGATTTTATTTCCAGTCTAGTGCATAACTTTAGAAAAACTTCAAAGCTAATTGCAGCAACAATACAGACAAACATACAGACTATCTACATTTACTATCCTGATGGTATAACAAACAATTTTTATTGGCAATTGCCAATGAACAGACCAAATCAAGTAACAAAGTCGTTAGCAACACTTTACCCGGTGTAATAATCCTTTGGCAGGTAAACATCTCGAACAGGTCCAAACCTTTCAAAAGGAACTCGAAGATCCTCTCCTCTGCCAGAGTTAAGAGAACCAGTCAAATTGAATAAATCTGCAACCTCCGAATGGAATATCTGCTTCTTTCGTGAAGAATATAGTTGTCACAATGGAAAAAATGTGCTACAGTTATACAGTTCCAGTACCTGCAGCTTAAAGGGATGTTGCGGACCAAGAGACTGCCAGAACCCTGCTCCTTCCGTCCTCCATATCCCCTCCTAGGGGGGCTTCTTCCTCTGCCACCATATCCCCTCCTTGGGGGACTGCGATACGGTGGGCTATACCTCCTCATTGTTTTGTCTGCAATTACACATAAATCCAGGAAATGTTAGCGATACAAAAAAAATGCAACCAAACAAGAATACCATCTGAACCTATCAGCAGATATGGTTTTTTGTTAAAAATAATATACAGCGTAACTTAAAAATATAGGGAACAAAAAACCAACAGTAAACTCAAGTGCATGGAAAGCAGTCTTCAAACACAAGCATAGGGTCATGTTAAAAAGCATTTAAGAAAAAAAAACTACCAAATCAAGATTTGCATAGTCCAATGAAGCATGCGCCTTACAAGTTCATGCACAATTCATCAGCCAACACATTTGAGTTGTAAACACTGTTCCGAATTTTGAATTGCAACTCAAATTTCAAAAATATGCCTTTTTCTTTATCTTTGGGATGCAACAAATACCATAATGGCATACCCCCGCAAAAAACATCATATTGCCATAGAACACAGCACCAATCAAAGGAATACATCGATATAACACCAAGATCCAGCAGATTGAGTTGACCTAGCAATTACCCCAACCACCCAGGTCCTAAGGCGCCTACCAAGCAATTACTGCATATATGTCGAACTCACGACAACTCTGAAGCAACAACGCTACCCCAGAACCCCACCATGGCGAGAGGGGATCTGAGATTCGGAAACCTTGTAGCCACGGGACAAAAAATAGCATGCCCTATCTCGTTAAACTGCTCGTCGGGGCATCTCCAGCAAGGGAACCGCCGAATCCCGCGCGGATCTAAGCGGCGGGGACGAGCTCGCCTACGTCGCTGCCGGACCTAGGGTTTCCTTTGGCGGCAGACACCTTACGAGCGCACACAGACACGCATACGAGGTAGGGAGAGGGAGGGGGGCTTACCGGCGAGAATCCGCTGGCCGCCGGAGAAGCTCCGCCGCTGCCGCTGCCGCCGCCGCCGCCGCGGGGGTGGGAGGGTTCGCGACTTCGCGAGGGAGAAAGCGAGGCGAATGTGAGAGGGAGCGGTCTCGGAAGATAAGAGAGAGGTGGGTGGGCCTAATGGGCCTGGACTTTTCTGGGCCGTAGTTGCAGTGACTGTAGGCCCTAGAGGCGTGTTCAAGTTTGGGGAATTTTTTTGATTTTTATATTTATTTATTAAAAGATTTACAAAAATAGATTTTTGTTTGAAAAAATTGCAAAAATAGACTCCCGCCGCCCTCTAGAGAGCGATTTTATGACGTGGCTGACGGCCGTTGGCCCCCCGCCGACGGCCGTCAGCCATTTTGCAGGCGGGTCCCCGGCCTCCCAAAAACCGCCCTCTCAAAGGGCGGCAAGGGGGCCGCCTGCAAAAATTCCTGTTCTTTTCCTGGCCGAGCTCCCGGCCAGGCCGCCGCGCCGCACCCCGGGACTCCCTGCCCCGGCCCGGCCTGCGCGCCCTCTCCTCGGCCCGGCCTGCCGCCGCTCCGCCGATCCCCCGCCGCACCTCCCTCGTCTCAGCCCGTGCCCGTGCCCTCTCTCTCGCCCGTGCTCGTGCCCGCGCCCGTGCCCACCCCCGTGCCCGTGCCCGTTCTCGTGCCTGTGCCATGCCCTCTCTCGCCCGTGCTCCACCGTCTCTGTGCCTCGGCTGCCTCTGTGCTCCACCGCCGCCCCGGCGTCTCCTCCGCCGGACCAGCGCTGCCGCCCTGCTCGCCTCTGGCCGCTCCACCCCGTGCGCCGCCGCTCCCCCTCCTCCTCGGCGCCGCCCCTTTCCTGAAGCCGCCGCCGCCCTGTAGGCCGATCTGCCGCCGCCACTCCTGCACAGCGCCGCCACCGCCCCTGCAGAGCGCTGCCATCCAGTCGCCGTGGCCGTCGCTGGAGACCTCCAGCCGCTGTCGTCGCCGTCGAGTCGTCCCGGCCCCGCCGGTTCTCCGTTGCCGTCCCGCGCCCGCGAGTTTTGCAGGCGGCCCCCTTGCCGCCCTCTGAAAGGGCGGTTTTTGGGAGGCCGGGGGCCCACCTGCAAAATAGCTGACGGCCGTCTCCCTGCCGGCCAACGGCCGTCAGCCACGTCATAAAATCGCCCTCCCAGAGGGCGGCGGAGTCTATTTTTGCAATTTTTTCAAACAAAAATCTATTTTTGCAAATCTTTTAATAAATAAATATAAAAATCAAAAAAATTCCAAGTTTGGGCAGGCGCCGGATGGAAGGAAGGCAGGTTTAAGTTTGGGCTAAGGCCCAGTAATCTGCTACTGCCTTTGTTTTATATTATATAAGTTGTTTTAGGTTTATCTTTAGTCAAATCCCTTCAAGTTTGTTCAAATTTATAGAAAAATATACTAACATATATATTACCAAATTAGTTTTATTAAATCCATCATTGAATATATTTTTATAGTATATTTTTTTTATGTTGAAAATATTACTATATTTTTATAAACTCGGTTAGACTTGACAATGTTTGATTTAAAATAAACCTAAAATAACTTATAATATGAAACGGAGGAGTTAAGTGCTAAAGCGTCCACTCGAGGCCATAGCGAACAGCTCTTGAGCCTAGAGAACACATATTGTATAACCAACCAAACGAATATCCCGTGCATTGCCATGAAAAATTTTGTATAAGAAAGCACCAAACATAAGGTATAAACATGGATTTGCTTTGGGCCTAGGCGAGTGCCTTGGACCAAGACGCCTTGGTTTGTGACTTTATAGTACAAACATCTATCCAAAAGCTGAAAGTAACTAAAATGCTGTGGATTCATCATGGAAAATGCGATCATCCACTTGCACCGTAGTCGACCATTTAAATACTAAAGATAATTTAGATGAGATGGCTCTATGGCAGAAGAGAGAATTAGCCATAACTTTACTTAAGATCAATTGTATGAGATATACATATAATTTAATCATTTGTCTATCGACGGCCAAAGTTTTAAATTTTTGATTATATCTTGTCTTAAATATTAAATTTTTATAATTGAACGGAGTAAGTTTGTTTGACTATGATGTGGATTTGGAATTGAAATTTTTTAATACATTAAACTTAAGACATTCTTTGATAAAAAAAATTGTGCATTATCGAGACAGTACTCCTACTAAGTTGTAGTGAATTGATAATTTTAACGTAAATAGTTGCAAATTTCTCAAATTTACTCCTTTTCAATACTCTTTGCGAAATACTCTCTCGTTTGAAAATATAAGACATGCTTGTTTTCTACGAAGTCAATATTTGAAAATTTTGACTAATAATTAAACTAAAAAGTTATGTGTTTAATGTCATGTATGTAGTATCACTATATTCGTATTTGATAATATTTTTATATGATGTTAATTTTATAGTTATTAATGATATATTATAAAAGAAACTAATGTTTAAAATATAATGTTGGATGATGTAGAAATCAATACACCTTATATTTTTTTCTGAAGCTTACTTAAAAGAAAAACATATTAATTGCCGGTGTATTAGTAAAATTCTTACAGGGTTACAATGCCCTTAATTTTTGTACTACCCCGTTTCTTTCTTAAACATCGACACATTTCTGGTACATAAGTATTATCATTACTTTTTAAAACTATATATTTATAAAAGTTATTAAAAAACATAACTATATGAAAGAATTCTTCGTGACAAAGAAGAACCGATCTACGTGTGTGTGTATGTATCCTATATCGATCACTGTGTGCATCGCTTTAAATTGCATTCATTAAAGGGTTATTTTCCATGCATCGACCATCGTTCTAACCGCACGATGATGCAACGCATCCATCAAAACGAAAAACAGGATGTTGCTTTGTTCTCAAGATAATTACGTGTGTGTGTGTGCACCAGCATTTGTTAATGAGATATAAATTAAAAAAAAACAGCGGATCGAAACCCTAGCTAGCTCTACACAGTACAGTATATGGCGTACGTAAGTAAGATCAAGGTGATCAATGAGCAGATCATTAGTCGTATGCAGCATGCATGCACGGGTTTCGAAGCAAATTAAAGAACACAGTGAAGAAGGAAAGTCTTTTTTTTCTCTCTCAAGGAGATATCCTCTCGTTTTGTATTCATTTAAAAGTCATTAAAAAATCAAAAAATTTAATAAGATACATTAATATGTGATATGTCACTCCACAAATATACAAAATCAAATTTAATCTATACAAATAAAAATAAAAATAATAAATTTAACTGTAAATACTGCGTATTGTGGCTCAAACATTGTAGTCAACCTCACATCTGGCCGTGCCAGTAGTGAAGCTTCATCTCAAGGATCACCGAGGAGAAAGCTTACAGTTAGGAGGCCTACTAAAAGTGCTTTGCAGATTATCAAGCCGTGATGAAACTTTTGGGTGTAATGGTTTTAGCAGACAAATTTTTTGTTATAGTGCTAGACTTGTGGCTAGTTGTCATGTTTATTTTAGATGTAATGTCAAACTTATGGTAAGTCACTTATGCATGTAATGTAAGACCGGTCTATTATAGTTGTGGCTTATTATGATAAGGGAGATAAGGAAAGGAGGGAGCGAGGGGATATTTTATTATGTTGCCATGTCATTCTCTACCAGGAGATGCCACGTCGGACAACCCGTCCGAAATCAGTTAAAAATAAACGTAGGGTTAAGTCTCTGGATTTAATAGTCAAGGTGTATTTTGTCCGGTTTCATAGTTAAAGAGGGTAAATCGTATTTTTTAGATAGTTAAGGGGGATAAATTGGTCTTAACCCTAATATAAATAGTGGAGGTATTAAGCATAAACAGACAGAAGTGTCCAGCCATCCTGTGTGTAATGATCTGCACGGGGAACTTCCCGTGTGTTTTTCTAAAACACTCAGGACTGCTCAGAAACAGAAGGGGAAATTTCCCGTCCTAGTATCATATTGAAAAAACAAGTGCATGCGTGTTCTCTATCATCTTGGCTAGTACATTCGAAGGATTCTAGATTTTACAGAGCACAAAATAGGCGGCATTATTATATGTGCCGATTCAGACAAAACAGATACATATAAGACATTTTCCGTCCATCTCAAGCTGCACAGGAGGTCAAATTTGAGAAGTGGTGCATATGAAACTACATATGTACCAGCTCTCAATAAAAATCGACGCATATGAAACTACATATGTATCAATAACTGGCACATATAATATGGCCACTTATATGTGTCATTTTTTTAAGAACTGGTACATATGGATGGTTCCACTCATATATGCATTTTCTAAAAAAAAAAATTTATATGAAGTCGGATGAAGATAAACTTTATATTAAAATTGTAGAGCTCGACGAGATCTACGATTTATTCTTTTCACATGTCCAAATATGTGTTAGATTTTCTTAGATCTATTTTGATGAACGGGTTTTTAAAATTTTCAAACAACTTTGAATGAAGACAAATCTATATGAAAGTAGTAGAGCTCGACGAGATGTACAACTTTATAGTTAAAGATTTTTTTCATTTGAAATAATCTGGAGCGTCAAATACTGATTACAAGTTTTTAGACGAGAAGAGTCAAAGCATATTCTATTCAAGCAAAAAGTGGTTTATGGGTATAATATGGTAATTAAGGAGGCTACATGTGAATCGAGAGGTATCGGGTTCAAACCATATATACCTAACATGCACGAATACTAGGCCCGTTGATAAGGGCGTGCGGAAGGAGCGATGGCACGGGGCCCCTAAAAAATTAGGGCCCCAAATCGGAGCAGACTAGCCTGGCAGCCCGCGTGCGGCGTCCGCCTGGCGTCTGCGTTGATCCAGGCTGAGAGCGAGCGAGTCGTGGCCATCGCGTCGCGTTGATTCCGATTCCCATGTCCCAAGCGAGTCGCGTTGCATCGACCGTTAATCTGCCCTGCAATTTGCCATGACCGATTGACTGCAATTTGCGTTTTACTATGACACGACAATAGTAGCATTTAAGAATAATGTCTAGAAGAAGATTACTTATGAATATACAATTGAAGATTTCATTTTAAGAAATACTAGACGGACAATGCTTTTTAGTTGAACATGAGGCTAGTACTACCTCGACTCTTTAAGCATTAATATTTGATATATTTCTAATTATTGTAAGAAACAACACACATTGAAGTTAAATACTTATATTAGAAATATGATTTTTTTTAAATTTAGGATCCCAATTTGCATTTTGTCCTGGGGCCCTAAATTCCAGGAGACGGCCCTGACGAATACAAAATATTTTTTGAGTTTTTTCCTGCAAAATTCAAAAGGTTGTTGCCTCCAAAATTCAAAAGTTATTACCATTGTATGTGTCGGTTCTCAAGTAAAACCAGCACATATATACCCTAATATATGCATGTTCTAAACCTGGCACTGGCAATCATCTCTTCAGTGTTGCTTTCTTAGTGCCGCCTAGGGCAGTCCCAACCCTCCATGTCACCTGGTGTCTATAGAATTAATTAGGATGCCAACTAAGCAAAAATCTGATGTGGCATAGGAATTAAAGAAGGGAGAGAAGAAAAAAATATGGAAACCGTGTCGCATGCACGACACTGGGTCGGCGTGTGCATCAAGACACAGGAAACGAGCAAAATCACCATTGGGTCGACCCATCGTTTCTTCCCCTCGTGTTTTCCTCGTCATCTTGATCCGCTGCGCCTCTACCGCCATGTCCATCCCGCACAGCTGCTTCTCCCGCGCGGCAGACCCCCAGTTTTTGTCGCGCTCGCGCGCCCCCAAATCCTCTCCGCGCCAAGCTCTAGCTCGTCCTACCTCTATTTTTTCCCATCTGGCGCCGCCTCTATTTTTCCCATTCACTCGCCACCTCCAATCCTCCTAAGTGTAATCCCCAATCACTCATCTTCAAGGAAGAAATTTTTCTCGAACACGCAGGAGAACTGCGTATCATTGTATTAAGAAGAAAGATGGGTAGGAAACCCGTACAACACACTACACACACATGCCCACTATTCTAATTCTTCACTCGCGCCTGTGACATGAGAAACACAACCACAACCACATCATCTCTAATCCCCAGGAAGTGGGGTGGTCAGGAAGGACAAGCCTTGTGCCCCCGCCATCACCCACAGACATCTGTCCTCATCAGCAAGACTCGAGGCACCTACCAAATTTGGGCGGACCCCATCGAAAACACACCTGTTTTGGTGCTTCCAGATTGTCCACGCCCCAAGAATGACCAGGGAGTTGAAACCTTGGCGCACCAAGCCATTTGCCCTCTCGCTGCTCCTTCTCCACCATTCCTCAAAAGAAAGATCAGAGAGTTGTGGAGCAAGGATATGCAGGCCGACCTGCTGCAGGAAACGAAGCCAGAACTCCCGTGCAAAGACACAGGACACCAGCAAATGGTTGATGCTCTCCTCAACCTGATCACATAAAGGGCATCTCTCAGGATGATCCATACCACGCCGTGCGAGGCGATCAGCTGTCCAACACCTATTGTGTGCCACTAACCAAAGGAAAAAGTGACACTGAGCTGGTGCCCAGCTCATCCAGATCCTTTCCCAAGGTCTAAAATCAGTAGAGCCCATGAAGAAACCCTTGTAAGCAGACTTGGCTGAGTATATGCCATTGACAGATAGTTTCCAAATGTGTGTGTCTTCCACTCCAGGCTGTAATGTAAAATCTGCAAGTAGATCCAAGAGGTGAAGAAGATCCACAATAACTCCAACTGTAATTGCTCCCTGGATATCAGAAATCCAAGCCCGATTGGTTAGTGCTTCCTGGACAGTTCGTTTTCTTGCTCTTCTCTTTGAGATAATAGCATGTAAACGTGGGGCAAGATCAGCAATGCACTGGTCATGTAGCCACCGGTCACTCCAAAAAAATGTCCGTGCACCATCTCCAACCTCAGATTTCACCGCCACTGAGAAGAAAGCACGAACCTGATCCGGGACTTGGATTTGGAAGGCCGACCAAGGCCGATGTGGTTCTGTCTTTTGCAGCCACAACCATCTCATTCTGAGTGCCCACCCAAGGGTCTTGAGATCAGAAATACCGAGACCCCCGAGCTCAATAGGGCGGCAGACTTTGCCCAAAGCCACTAAGCAATGTCCACCTCGAGCCTCCTTGCGACCCCTCCATAGAAAACCCCTTCGGATCTTGTCAATGGCTTTAATAGACCAAGGTGGGAGATCCAGGGCCAAGGCTAGATATATTAACATGGCCATAAGAACGAACTGGACCTGAATCCTTCGGTCGGCCCTTGTCATTAGGTCAGCCTTCTACCCGGGAAGCTGATCTGTAATTCGATTTATGATGGGCTAAACTTGCTCCTTGGTGAGTTTCCTTAATGAGAGGGGCAACCCCAAGTAGCGGCAGGGAAAATAGAGCATCTGATAAGAAACACATTGCTCTTTTGCATATTCGTTTTGAGCCCTGACGCCTCTCCGAACAGGTGGAGAATGTCCAAAGTGATGGTGATATCAGCAGCCTTAGGCCGGAGGAAAATAACCACGTCGTCCGCATAGAGAGAAATCCGATGTTGCAAAGCACGTGAGGAGAGAGGTTGCAGCAGCCCACTGTTCGCAGCCTTAGCAATCATAAAGCTGAGCACATCCATCACTAAGATAAAGAGCATCGGGGATAGGGGGTCCGCTTGCCGCAATCCACGCCGGTAAGAAATGCATTTGCCTGGAATCCCATTCAGCAACACCCAAGTAGAGGATGACGCCAGCAAACCACTAATGATATTTCTCCAAACTTGCCCAAATCCCAGCTGCTGTAGCACTTCCAAAAGAAAGGGCCAAGATACCGAATCAAATGCCTTTGAAATATCAAGTTTAAGGAGGATGCGGGGTTGCTTTTGCTGATGTAGGTATCTTGCCGTTTGTTGCACGAGCATAAAGTTATCTTGAATGAAACAACCTTTGATAAAAGCGCTTTGATTTGATGACACCAAGTGCTGCAGCCGGTTTGCTAGTCTATTGGCCATAAGCTTAGTGATTAATTTGGCAAAACTGTGTACTAGGCTTATAGGCCAGAAGTCCTTGGCCTGCTCAGCCCCATCCTTTTTGGATAGAAGAGTAATATATGCAGTGTTAGAACCCCAAAATTTCTGAATTTCCTGCTCCACACTGCCGAGATGGCAACCATGATGTCCTCTTTAATGACCGATCAGCAAGCTTTGTAGAAACGCCCCGTGAAACCATCCGGCCCGGGAGCTTTGTCGGATGGCAAATGCTTGATTGTCTTCCACACTTCTTCTTCTGTAAAAGGCATATCCAAATCAGCAAGTTCATGAGGCGCCAGCCCAATCTCCTCCAGATTAACAATACGCTCCCTGTCTCCATTGACCCCCAGCAGATTGCTATAGAAGTCATCAATCACTTTGGTCTTGTCAACTTGGTTTGTGCAAATCTGATCTCCGGAAACAAGTTTGAAGGAAGAAATCGTCTGAAACCTTGTGCAAGAATGGATCGTGGGGATCAAAGGAAGCGGCATCCAAGATCCAATCGAGCCGATGGTTATTCGGCCGGCCTTGCTCCCGTCGCTGGTGGTGGTCCAGGTGCCGGCAATGCTCCAGATGTAGGTGTTGCTATCGCTGGTGGTGCTCCAAGTCCCAGTGCTGCTCTAGGATTTGGCGGTCCTCCAATCCCTCATGCTCTAGCCATCGGTGGTTCCTCCCCCTGTGTTCCAGCTGCGGATCCATGGTGGCTAGCAACATCTTCTGGCACCTCAAACTGGTATGGTGGCTCTCCTCTCCAAATTCTTGTATGATATAGTCGATACTGTTTTACCCAGTCCTTGAAAAATATCAGAAGACCAGTTAGCACATAATGCCCTTTTGGCTTAAATCTTGCGTAGGGATTGGGTGTGATTCATGTGAGACTGTAAAGTAGGACAAACTAGCATACCTGATCATTTGCAAGAATTCCGCCTGAGCAACTCGAACTATTTCTCTCCGTTTGTACCATCCATGACCAGGCAATTTTCTGACTAAATAAATAGATTTCACTTTTAATCAAAAGTTGGCTCGAAGTACTATTTCTTATGGAGTAACACAGCTTTGGTTGCAGAGTATACCTGGTGCATCAACTAACAGCTAAAAAAGATCAACGAATCCAGCACAATGCAACCAGGGCTAAAAAAAAGGAAAAAAAAATGCCACAGATATACCATACAAAATAACATTCACCAGTCACCAGTTAAATCCAATGCTCAGTTACTCCATGGCAGAAGTCAAAAATCAATGTTTATTATATTCTGAACCTGAACTCATCGAACTTTCACCATCAAAATTCTACTGCCGCTGATTTATTTGGATTGCATGTTACATTGTTAGATGGTAGAAGTATGTCTAAAACATTCAAATGACCTTGCAGTCTCATACTCTTAAGGATGCATGAGAAATCGACACTGGCAGTCTCATACTATTGTTCTGCTTGGACTTGAAGCATTTTCATGATATTTTTAATTACACAGCCTCTGGTTTTGGTCTGAAGTGGTAGTAGGAAGTGAAGTGCCGCAATGGCTCTTGCCTATACTAAAGGAATTCCACTACATTTGTTTATATATACTGCTAGCATAAATTATTTAGTCACATCTATTTTGTGAATTTTCAGGATGTATCCACCAAGTGGTTTTGTGAATTTTGTACATAATGGAAGTATTCCTCCGTTTCCCCAGCCACATCTATTTGTGAACTACTCTAATGGAAGTCAACTGCCAGAAAATTCCTATTTCGTTGGTGGACCAATGAACCATTCTAATATGTCACCGATCAGTGCAAGTTCTAAAGGGACCCTATCACCAACCGGTAGCTCTGCTGTTGATGCTGCACAGATGGGTTCAGAAGATAAAGAAACAATTGATGTTGAGGATGATGACACCAACCAGCCTACTAGATCCAATACTAGTTCAGTTGCTAGATCGGACAGGCGATTGAATTGGACAAATGAAGAAGACATTAGATTGGTAAGTTAATTTGAGTTGTGCTTTAAAATATGGGTGGTCATATGGTTATGTCCCTTTTTCTTTAGCAGGTTGATAGCAACTTATTGAATTTCCAATAAAAACTTAGTTCATTTAATCATTCTATGTATTTAGGACTGCATCTAAATAGCACTTAGACTTGTCACTAGATATGCTTCTACAGTGCCACTTCTTAGAACATATTTGGAACAGAGATCTAATATATATAGGAACAGGGGAGGGAGGGAGTTGTTTGGTGTGTCCTTCAAAACCAAGCCTGGATTGTTTGCATTTTATATTAAAGGTTTATTTTCTCCTAATTGTAGGTTAGTGCTTGGCTGCACAATTCAATTGATCCCGTCGATGGTAATGATAAGAAGGCTGATCAATATTGGTCGGATGTTACTTCTACTTACAACAGCACCACCAAGTGTAATCGTATGAGGAACCGTAACCAGCTGAAGCTACGTTGGGAGTGCATTAAGAAACTAGTCACAAAATTCAATGGGTGCTATTCAAGAATCACTAAAGTACATCAAAGCGGCATGAGTGATGACCAAAAGATGGATCAAGCATTGCAGCTGTATGCCTCTGAACATAGTGACAAGCCTTTCGCTTTGCTACATGTATGGAGGATATTACGGCATGAGAAAAAGTGGTCTGCATATGTGAAGAAACAAGGTAAGGAAAAGGACAAGAGTTCAACTCCTAACCCAGCTGATGTCGTGAATGTTGATGATGCTTCAAAACAGCGTCCCACTGGTCATAAGAAAGCCAAAGATGAGCGAAATGGAAAAAGGAAGGAACCAGTGGCTTCTGCTGCTATCACCGAAAAGCTGAACAAATTCATTGAAGCAAGTACCAAGGCTGAGAAGATGGCAGAGGTGCAGCAAAGTTTGGCAAATAAGAAGCTAGAAGTAGCTAAGGAACAAAGGCTAAAATGCTAGACCTTTACAGAGACTTGCTGTGTGCTCCCACAAGTGATCTTAGTGAAGAAGCAAAGGCTGAGAGATCTAAAGCATTAGAGTGCATGACATCGGCTTTATTTTCTAAAGATAATTGAGGTATGCCTTTTAACAGATTGCTGGTCTGTGAATAGTATCATATTAATTATTGGATGATAGTACCATATAAACTGTGAATCTGTGTGAACACTAAAACTTCTGACCACTATACTTCTGAATTGACCACTATATGATAGTACCATATACATATCTTGTATATTAATTGGCCACTATACTTCTGAATTTGTACAGATCATGTATATTAATTGACTACTATAACTCTGAATTTCTACAGATCATGCATATTAATTGACCACTATTAGTCTGAACACTCTAACTCTAAATACTAAGAGTCCCACTAGTAGTCCAATGGGTTTTTGTTGTGTGCATATATACACCCACCAGGAGTATCCTCTGCCTTGCACATTCTTTCCTCTCTATTTCCTCTTCCCTCATCCTTACCGTCATGTCCAACCATTCTGAAAATCAATTGGGAAATGATTCCCCTGCGCCTGATGACTCTCTTGATGAGGTGAGTAGCATTGATCCAATGGATCTGTACCCACTGGATGAGGTGAGCAGCATATTAGGTGATCTTGCTGATGAAGTGGCTATTGAATTGAAGTCTGAAGTTGCAGCTCTACAGGGCATGAGACCTACCAGGAGGAGTGGTCCAAGGAGATATGTTGATAGGCCATATGCAGAATCTGAACAGGGGCTGATGAATGATTACTTTGTAGAGGATCCAGTCTATAATGAAACAATCTTCCGTAGAAGATTTAGGATGAGAAGGCCCTTGTTCTTACGCATTGTTCAAGCCCTTGGTGAGTGGAATAAATATTTCACTTTGAGGATGGATGCTCTTAATCGCCCAGGTTTATCTCCACTCAAAAAATGCACAACGGCAATTCGCCAATTGGGAAATGGCAGCCCTGCGGACCAACTTGATGAGTACCTAAAGATTGGAGAAAGTACTGGAGTTGAGTGCTTGAAGATATTTGTGAAGGGTGTGATAGAGGTGTTTGGTGAAGAGTATTTGCGACGCCCCACTATACAAGATGTTGAACGCTTAGTGCAGATTGGTGAGCGGCGTGGGTTCCTTGGCATGTTAGGAAGCATTGACTGCATGCATTGGCATTGGGAAAAATGCCCTGTTGCATGGAAGGGAATGTATACACGTGGTGATCAAGGTGTCCCTACAGTCATTCTAGAAGCAGTGGCTTCGCATGATCGTTAGATATGGCATGCCTTCTTTGGTGTTGCTGGATCCAACAATGATATCAACGTGCTTAATCAGTCACCTTTGTTCATTCAGCAGCTTAGAGGGGAAGGTCCTCAGGTGCAATACCATATCAATGGAAGGCAATACAACCATAGTTACTACCTTGCAGATGGCATATACCTAGACTGGGCTGCTTTTGTTAAGTCAATACGTCAGCCACAATCAGAAAAGCATAAATTATTTGCAGAACATCAAGAAGGGAAAAGGAAGGATGTTGAATGTGCTTTTGGTATTTTGCAATCTCGCTTTAGTATTTTGAAACGACCTGCACGTCTATTTGATCAAGGAGATCTTCAGAATATCATGCTAGCTTGCATTATCCTTCACAACATGGTAATTGAAGATGAGAAAGATATTGAGTAGATCCCTCTTGATTTGAATGAGACACCAAGCACATCAGCTGTACAAGAAGATACAATCCTCACACAACAACCTAACCCCGAAGAAATACTATTATTTGTGATCGAACTACTCATAGACAACTTCAATCAGATTTAATTGAGCATATATGGCAGAAATTTGGGAATTCTAATTAATTAGTTATACATACATATATATCTATCTATGAAGTTGATGTATGCCTAATAAGCCACATGTTTATTGTCTTACAAATGTTACATTAACTTTTGTGATTTTACATTTTTTTATGTAGCTGACCATTGATGTTTTTATCTGATAGATTCTTCCATTGACATGTCTAAGAATTATCCATTTCCAAACAAGTTATCTTTGCGGGTACATTTTTTTGTCAAATTTTCAAATAGTTCTCTATGTTCTCTTTATTCTGAAATTGACAAGTAGTCTGTATGACAAGTTCAATTACTATGCTTGTTGTTGACAAGTAATCTGCATGACTAGTTCTCTATGTTCTTTTTTATTCTAAAATTGACAAGTAATCTGTATGCCATTTGAATTCATTTATCTATTTTATCCTTCTGCAGACCCAGTCCTGCCATTTTGGTGTTGCAGTAGCTGGATGGGTGAACTGCTCCTATGTGATAGATGGATGAACTGCTCCTACCCGTAGGATGGATGATTTTTTACTTTTGAATGTCATGAGACTACCTAAATTACTCTACTTATGTTTTTTATTTTGATGAACTACTCATGTCATGAGAGACTAGCTGTTTTTGCTTTTGTGCACCTGATGTCTATTTTATTTGGAGTCAAAGTGGATGGACTGGTATCATTATGAATAGCATTATTGGTCCAATTGCCTGGGCAAGAGGCCACCTATATTTTTTGTTTGGCTATTGAGTTGAAATCTGCTCATTCAGTACTATGTCTATTGATGTTGATCTTTGATATATTGATGCATGCGTAAGAACATGAAGACAAACTAGTGCTTCGTGAAGTCTTTGCATAAATTATTTGTATCTGAATGGTACGTTGAAATATATATGATTGTCTCTTCTGATTTAGCCATATGGGTGTTGTTTGGATGCTTAGCACAGCTGATCCTTCTCTTTTAACGTTCCATGCAAAGATGCATTAAATTTTCTTCTGTATGGAAACTATTTTATAGACACCACATTGGAGAGGTGGTGTCTACATATATATTTATTACTCTCTCTCTCCTCTAGACACTACGTATAGACACCATGGGTTGGGATTGCCCTTACAAAAATATAAGGAATTTAGAATTGGCACTAATTCCAAAACCGATATATGTGTGGCATAAGGGGTTTACAGCTACTACTAATTAGGATATCCGTGCTAGTGGTAGCATATTTTTGGATTTTTTGTGCAGTGTCTGCAACTTAATTTGCATCCCTACACCATGTCCGAGATCAAATCCTTAATTGTTTGTGCACCTCGATCGGTGTTCTGAAACAAAAATCACACAGTAACTTAACTTGAATTTGCATAAAAATATTCTCTTATATATGGACAGAATTTTTCAGACATCATTCCATGAAAGGTGCCGATCGAGCTGCAAAAAATGTTGCTGATCGCTGATGGCCCCCACAAAACCCCTTGCTTGCGACTAATGACTATTGACCAGCCACTAGCTAAATCTTCTCATGACCCATCCATGCATGCACGAGTGGTTCCTAGCGAGCAACCTAGTTAAACTATATGGTCAAACTAAATGGCCGGCTTAGCGGCTAGTTTGATTATAATTAATTAATTGATTTTGGTATGTTCAGATATGCATGCTTACGTATCCACATATTGTAATACATACTACTTCCTCCGATTTTTAATAAATACGTTGTTGACTATTTATCTTATTTAAAAATTTAAGTAAGTATAACTTATTGTTGTGACCTAATTTATTATTAAAAAAATTTAAACATGACTCATATTATTTATATTTACATCAATTCTTTGAATAAAATAAATAGTTAAACGTTATGATAAAAATTAATGGGTGTTATTTATTAAAAATCAGAGGTAGTAATACATTAGAAATATATATACAAACTTATAACTAATATGGTTGTTTATATGGACAGGTGAATGGGTGATGGGGGACAGAGAAGAATAAACAAATGGGCTGATCACTCGCACGAATGGGTGTGCAGAGCGAGAGAATATGGGAAAGGAGAAGCTTGGCTCGATCCTAGCTATGAACTGTAATTTGTCTCTATATCCATGCAAGTATATGCAACCTGTTCAAAAGGTTAATTGCATAACTGTGCAGAGCCACACTGCCACACAAGGACCGCTAATTAATCTGGAGAGAAAAGAGACTGTGCTGAGAGAGAATAATTTGTTGGGAAGGAACAATGCTAGCACTTTCAAATTCCTTTCCACTCACATACTAACACAGAGAAAAGACAAAGACGAAGACGAATACGAAGACGATGAAGAAGAAAGCTATAGCTCCCTCAAGCAGTGAAGTTATCACATTACACTTGGCAATTGGCACAATATCACAGTTTGGTCGCAAGCAATTAGAGAGTAGAAAATGGTTCACTTTCTTACTGTGGAATGTTGTACATATTTCAACCATACTATCATATGTATATAACGCTCATGTCTGCTTATTGACTTATTAGCCAAAACTAAAATTTAAATTTTAAAACTTAATTTTTAGTTGATTTTAAAGTTTTCTTATTATAGTTTATTCTTTAGCGTTGACTTTTAAACCGTGAATAATATATAAAAAAAGTTTTCTCCATTCATATTTCTACGGTTTACCCACTATAGCTCAATTAATCTTAACATTATCACCACATATTATTATGGAAGAGTAAGTATTAGCTATTAAAAAATAGATCTATTTGATTTTTTAAAGATAGTTTTGTATAGAAAATTTTTATAAAAAATATACCATTTTATATTTCAAAAAACATATTAACAAAAACCAAAACAATCTAGCCAAGTACTGTAGTAGCATACAAGCTCATCAGGCTCCACACGTTTGACCGGCCAGGTTGTTTCAGACATGCATCGAAGCGAGTGCACTAGTTAGCGTGAGCATCCCTCTGCCCAGCAATCACAAATCCCGATTATTAACTAGCCGTGTGGCGAATCCAGATATATCCTGTAGACGTTACTGGGTGTCCCAGTGCATTAAAAATTCCACTGCTCACTTTTTATAAGAAAGTTGATGATAAAACTCCACCAGTCTATTTAAAATACACCAACCAAAATCTCTTGAGAATATTCTAAGTACCCTATTTCTAAGAAAAAAAGATACATGCTGAAAATCGCTTCAACAAATCCATTCAAAACTTTTAAAAAAAATTACAAAGTTTTGAACTTAAATATTTTTCCAACGGATGCATATTAAAGATTATTTTAACCTCTCACCAAAACAGACAAGAAGAGTATACACGCATATATACTCTGTTATCAAGTAAAAACTAGTAGGGTGGTTTGCGTATTTATGGCTAGATCTACTAAAATATATATTATTTTTTCGTTTATATTCTTTAGCACTTTCTTATTCATAATGTTGTTCCTTCTTAATGAAATATTACTAAATACCCACGTTAAGTCCAAATATTCTCTTGTAACCGTGGGTTCTTCCAAAAATAAACATCTTGGCTATTTTTCTTCGAATGTAAGTCTATTTTAATCAACCTTTTTTTCTCTGAATGTAAGTTATTGTAGAACTTGTAGTCACTTTATATTTTCTTTTCTGTTCATTATAGCCAAGTAAACAATATCCAGCTAGCATAAAAAAGACTGTCATTTCCAATACAGAGTATAATTAAATAAAAAGAAACAAAGTCATTGAGCGCTTTTCTTAATTCTTGTGTGCATGCTTAAAACAAATTTTATTTAGTATTGCAGAATAAAGTATTTTGGGATGTTTGGAAGGCATTTTTGCATCTGCGTGGCTCATGAGCGGAAGACACGTGACTGGGAAAAAAATAATTTTAGGTAAGAGTTCTTCCGTACTCTACTTTTAACGTGCATAGGTTTTCTATAAAAAGTTGTATAACTAGTCTCTAGTTAAGTCCAAAAGCTTCAAATCGGTAGTTACTAAGTAAGTACGGCTATATCGATAGTACAGGCGATCGACGCCTCTCTGTCGCCCAAGCGCGCCGCTGTGCGTGGATGCAAGGAAGGCAGTGGCAAGCCAGCTGCTCCAATCCCCATCGGTTTCGTTCATCGTGCCGTTCGTCGGCACATGCGATTATCCATGACCCGGTCGGGTTCATTGCTGTTCGTCGTGTGTTCGCACTGATGATCCATGACCCAACCGGGTGATGGGACGCGCAGGCGGCGCGAGTTCGGCGCGGACCTTCCGACTTGTTGTCCCACTGTGTCTTCGCCAACACCCGTCCGATATGTTCCACCTCATCGGCCACCCCCGTTCGGCAAGAAGCTGTTCAGGCACCGCAGTCCTCATCGCCGCCATCGTTGGCATCGCCCTTGTCGTTGTGCTATGCCTCAAGGTTTGGTGTTTAAATGATGTTTAGCCACTTCTTGTGAACGGCACATGGAGCAGTGTCGCTGCGTATGGAGGAGGTTGTTGAGGTGGTGCCAAGATCTGTAGGAACGGAGTTACAATTCAGTTACTCTCCACCGACGTTTATCTTCCGTTCTGTTTCGTTGTCAGTCGTTAACGTCGATGTAAACGAAATTTGATCGGCACAACAATCAGTCGCTGATTTCTGAGATTCTGTTTGCTGGTGTTTGCTGGTTTAAGGAAGATAAAAGCCTACATACAATATAAACGAAATTTGATCGGCACAACAATTAGGCACTGATTTCTGAGATTCTGTTTGCTGGTTTAAAGAAGATAAAGACTATATATAACTTGCAAGCACTACTATAGAATCTATTTTTCCATACGGGTATAACAGGTTTTTGCAGGCCGGTGGCCGGCCTGTCTGAAAGAAGGGGTATTTAAAAATACCCCTTTTCTCAGGCGGGCCTGCCACCATCTGTGAAGATTGATTATCGCAGGTGAGCGGCTTAACGGACCCGTCCATGATAACCGATCTTTGTAGGCGGCCCAGTTAAGAAACCCATCTGCGATAATCGATTATCACAGGCGATCTAGTTAAGACGTTCGCCTGTGGTTTTAATTCAAAAAATAGAAAAAAAAATACATTTTCTATTTTGTTTTTTCCATAAATAAATAAATTATTTATTTAAAATTGTCTCTAAATCAAATATTATACATTCTCTAGTAATTGACATTCCCATATGTTGGACAGTAATTGACATTCCCATATGTTGGACAGTAATTAACATGAATAATTAATAATTATTACACAACATGCTATGTAATATAATTATTCGTAACAAATATGTCTACATAGTGAACGAATATTTGTTTCATACATTTGTAAGAAGTATATGTTCTTTTTCCCACTCTCGAAGTTTTTTTTTACTTGTCATTCCTTGCATATATACTCTCAGGTTCAAAAAACAGACCAAGTGTGTTACATATATCGTGATGAATGAAGTAGCACAAGTCGCCACAGAGATTCAAAAGTGTTGTCTTATTTATCGTATGAGCTGGCCTAGTTATTTGACACAACTGCAACAGGAATAAGATAATTGAGACGTTACAAACAGTAATACATGCGTCCGTACTAACATATTTAATTAAGTATGTACGTATACTATGCACGTGTGATGTAAACCTGCCGTGGATCCTCATCATCTCGCACACATAATATCCGCAGAGAATAGTCCCTTTGGGTTGTTTGTAGCATTGTCTAAGGAGTAGTAACAACGTAAATTAAATATGAATAATTATTTTGAGACGTAAAATATGTTGTTCGCGTCGTTATCGGCCACTTTGTCCTAACAACAGTTTTTTCCTCTTCTTTTCTATTTTTCCTCCTTTTTTTATATACCATCTGTGTGAGCTATTTGAAAAATTATATAGATATGGTATAAGAAAATAGATAATGAAGGCAGGAGGTATATACCAAGACGATTTAAATTCCTTACAAGTTCAAAAGAATGAGAAAATCCATATAATCATTCTCTGGGTGATTGATCGGATCACAGACAACAACTTACATGTCCTTTGTGTATATTATGAATAAAATATAGTGGTTGTTACAAGCAAATAAAAACATGTTAAGTCAATAGATCTGAAAGTTCTTAAAGTAGAAATTGCAAACTTACTTGAAGTTGTACGGGGCCATGATGCATCTCTTATCTTAGTAAGATAGCATATCCATCCAATATATGCCACCACTTCGTGACTCTTGTCACCATGGAGTTTCTCGATGTACTCTTTCTTCTCTTCCGGTGACTTGTCCTTGAGCACCGCAGAATTGTCGCGTATGTCGACAGTGTGTTGCGTCTTGCAGATTCTGGTTAGGTCAAGGTAGCCAACCGATTCTCTTGTTTCGTCCGTATCGTGCAATTGTAACCTACACATGCATGACGGTTCAAAACATTAGGCACCATGTCAATTATAGACTGGTCGATTATGTATAGAAATAAGAGTGGTCAATATACATACTTACATGGTCCATGCGCCGATAAGATTGACGTCCAATATTTCTAGACGATACATGGCGTGTATGTCCCTAAAATCAATAAAGAATATGCCCCCATCTCCACCCATGAAAACATCTTTTGGCACCCTGGCACTTAGCCAGCTTAGGCCTGCTTTACTAGCCTTCATGTACCACTCATGACACCTGATTATCTGCCACGGGAAATTCCTCAGGATGTGCGTTGGAATAAAAGGCTTGCCATTTACGAATTCCTTAGGGACGTCGTCAATACATAGAACTCCAACTCATCCTTGGCGCTTTGCACTGATTTCTGACTTGTATCTGGTGTTGTATCTTTCTTCAGGTTGCCTCTAATTCTGAAGGCCGTAAGCAGAAACTTGTCCACGTCTTTTGATTTAGCTTTGTGACTGCACGTGGTTATCTTCTGTGGAACAGCTCGAGGTGGAGTGGACGGTGGAGTTGGGGATTTAACCCGAGGTGGTGCCTACGGTGGAGATGGAGTGCGGGCTAGAGCTTCGATGTGCACCTCAAGGGCTGGAGAGCTTCGAGGTGGCTACGAAGGTGGATGTGGTGGGGAAGATGGTGGTGGTGGGGAAGGTCGATGTGGTGGGGAAGGTGGATGTGGTGGGGACTTTGGTGTCTTATCTTTAGGGGACTCCAGTTTTTCCGGTGACGAAGGACCTGGCAGGGATGTCGTCTCCAGCGCAGTCTTCGATGCACTTATGGGCGACTATTGAATGAGCACGATATCTCTATGATGCCACAATATGAATTGATTGACTGCATCCCCTAGAAATTCGATTCCCTCTGGCGTGGGAATGTCTAGCTCATACTGGTTGCAGTCGGCATTGACCCTTGACACCTGGACTCTTGTGTAGTCATTAGGTATGTCCTGGCAATGAAACTTCATGCCTAGTATCGCCATGCCACTAGCGACCTCCTTTGTTCGGCTTGTCCTTCCAATCGGCACATGTAACTTGCATGGCGTAGGACCCGTTATGTCATTTACTAGGTGTCGGGTCATAGGCAATATAGCTACGCTAGGTTTCTGGTGCTGCGCAACATGTTGCAAATCTGTCAGTAATTTTCCTTGGTTTTTATTCATCAAATAAAATAATTGCTCGGTCACTTCTTCCTAATTTCTTGCCTCATGTTCTCCTTGTACCTATCATGTCTCTTGTAACTTTCTGTGTCTTTTGGAAACCCTTCCTTCCAACTGAGTATGAAAGATACCCCTCTGACACAGCCAGAATGCTCTGGGTTACCCAACGCAGTGCTAAGCTGATCTTTCTCCCTTCTGGGCATGAGCTCCCCACTTTTTTGCTTCTCGGAGATTTCTTCAAATTTTTTGCTACATGTTCAACACTGGGGTCTCTAAATACCAACTGTCCATTGTCGGTAATTTCTTTAGTGCTAGCCTATACTCAATTCTTGCCACGATCATCTAACCCTTCCACTTCCAAAGGGTTTCCCTCCGCCTTCACTTTTTCTTCCTTCTTTCTCTATACTTCCACTCTAGGGGCATACCTAGTTGAACCTAGACGATGTGGATACTGGTTTTTTTTTGCCAATTCAGACATCTTTTTACTCTTCTGTAAGGCTTCCGGCGTTGTCTTTTTCTTGATGAACTCATCCCAGTTGGCCACGGGGATTTTCCTGTATCTTTTAAAGGGGTTTTGGTTTTGCTAGACGTACTTGTTTAGATCGGACTTCCATTGTCGCCATCGTCGGCCCATAAATACGAGTGCATACTCCTTTTCTACTTCATCGAATCCTTCGGAGTATAGGAATCTTTTCTTCAGTTCCGTCCAAAGAAGTTCCTTCACCCCGTCGCTTACTTTCTCCCATTCATCTACGAGGAGTAGACAGTGATCCCTTATCAAAGCACTACAAGAATTGCTCTATTTTGCGGGCACACCTTTAGGCTCAATGGGGTCTCCTCTGCGTCCTACGTGGGTGATGGCGTATACTTCATCTGTTAGCTTGTTCTTGCTTCTCTCACCACGCTTTTGTTTTTGTCTGATGGTTTCAGTTGTGGTTGTATCCGTCTCCGTCTCGGCCGGGGTAGATGTAGCCGTGTCTAGTTCAGCAGGATCGTGCGTAACTTTCCGGCGAGTCCGACGTCTTGTTTTCATCTATTGTACATACAGCTGGAACATTGTGTTAGACAATACTAACTATTGTCACGGCATGTTCAATAGGAATATAATTGGAGTCAACATCATCTTCATTTCTTGCCCTCCCTATAACGGGTGCCGATCATTGGGGGTACGCCACGATGTCTCGCTAGATTTGGTCCTGGCCACTTGTTCCGTCTCGTGTTGTGTGTCCTTTTCGTCCATCGTTCTATTCAAAACATTTTTTTATAAAATTTAAATATCGACATGACCGACAATCTTCATATAGCATATGGAAAATATATTCAATAAAAACAATGCATACAGATTTAAAATGGAACAATATATTTATACATAAGGAAGTTACTCTCAGATGTTATGAGGTTGGGATAGATGGTATCTTGTACATCCACTACACCTAGTCGTCATTATTCACATATCAAATAGTGACAAAATTTAAGTAAACTTGGCTACATATGTGGATGGCATGGTAGAATTAGCCGTCATGCAAGGGCACTGTCGACGGAAAGGACTACGCTTGTCGAGTCGACACGCGGTCCTTTGGTCGACAGCGCGCCTGCAAAACTCAAAAAAAATGCACTTCTCACAAGGTTAAGTTGAATTTGAATCGTAGGCTAAGTTTGCAAAAGTTTTATACTATTCAATATCTAAACGACCATAATCTTCATAGAGCAAAAATTAAATATCGACACGATCGACGATCTTCATATAGCATATGGAAAATATATTGAATAAAAACAATGTATACAGATTTAAAATGGAACAATATATTTATACGTAAGGAAGTTGCTCTCAGATGTTATGAGGTTGGGATAGATGTTATCTTGCACATTCACCACACTTAGTCGTCGTTATTCACATATCAAATAGTGACAAAATTTAAGCAAACTTGGCTACATATGTGGATGGCATGGTAGAATTAGCCGAGTCGTGCAGGGGCACCATCGACGGAAAGGACCGCGCTTGTCGAGTTGACACGCGGTCCTTCAGTCGACGGCACGCCTGCAGAACTCGAAAAAAATGCACTCCTCATGTGGTTAAATTGAATTTGAATCGTAGGCCAAGTTTGCAAAAGTTTTGTACTATTCAATATCCAAACGACCCTAATCTTCATAGAGCAAATGAGAACTTTGAAATAAAATTGCAACCAAATAAAATTATATTCGAGTAAATACAAATAATCATAATGTCCATACAAATTAATCGTAATGTCCATACAAATTAATCATAATGTCCATACAAATTAATCCGAATTTACAACAGGGTATAATCATAATTTCCTAAATATAATTCCGAATTTCCAACAAGGCATATGTCAGCGAAACGGGGTTGGGGGTCCCACATACCCTGGGGTCGCGTGGGTCTTCGGCCACGCGGCTCCTCCGGGGCCACATTCTGCATCGGCGATGGCCGACTACGGCCTCTTCCCTCTAAGTACCTGGAGTCCGGGCACCGTCCGGTCCCGGGTGCCCCTTCCCCGGGTACTCCCCCCGGGCCCGGGAACCACGGACTCGGCCCCTGGTCCTGGGTGTTGAGGCCGATTGCCTTGCTCCCGGGTGCCGATTGCCTTGCCCGGTCCCGAGGCCGATTGTCCGGGTGCCAATTGCCTTGCTCCCGGGCGCCGATTGCCTTGCTCCCGGGTGCCGATTGACTCGAGGAACTCAGCGGACCAACTCTCCAACTACCCGCATTAATGACGAGGCGATGGGGCGCCTCCCGCCTGTCTCCCGGTCAGACATACGTACACCGTCATGATGGCCTTCTGTGGGCCCCCTCCCTGTGCCGTCAGAGAACTTTCGGCGGAGAGGGCCTCGATTCTCCACACTCTGACAGCGGAGGCGTGCGCTGTCACATCTCCGTTCTCCAGCCGCCCACAGCAGCTCGGCAACAGGCCGACCAGACATGTAGCACCGACTCCGGCATGGCGACAGCAGACCAACTCCAGCCGCCCACAGCAGTCGAGCCAGGCGGCGATTAGACGTCCCTCCGGCGCGGCGCGGCAGGCGGCCGCGTGCATGGGACAAAGACAAATCGTAGCTAGCTCTCTCATGTACTCTTGGCACTGTGGACTCTCCTTCACCTATAAAAGGAGGATCCATGCCACAGGGAGGGGAGGGGAGACGGGATCTCTGGCCCTAGCTAGCTCTCTCGCTACTGTTGGTCTTCTTCAGCTCGCTCTATCTCTCTTTCCGCAAGGGAGGTCTAGCTCTAGAGCTCCGCTGAGTTCATCCTGTAACGCCAAAACCACATTCATCTCCACATAGCGAAACACACACAGGAGTAGGGTATTACGCCTCCGCGCGGCCTGAACCTGTCTACGCCTCCTGTCTCTTTTGTGCGCATCTCTCAGCTCGGGTCTCCGGGCCCAAGCACATATCCACCGGACGCCGCAAGCCGTCCTGGGACAACTCCCCTAGCCGAACTCAAAAGGGGGGGGGGGTCTCCAGACTCCCCGCGGTTAGACTTTCATCCTCCGACAGCATAATCATAATTTCCCAAAAATAATTTTGAATTTCCAACAAGGCATAATCATAATTTCCTAAAAATAATTCCTGTGTTTCCAATAAGGCATTACCCCGGTGGCGGTGGCGAGATCGGCCGCAGCTCGAGAAGGCAGTGGAGGGGTCAACTGCTGCTCGGGGAGGGGTGGGTGGCAACTCGATCGGAGCTCAGGGAGGCGGCGCCGGGATTGGAGACGGCGAGCCGAGGACGGCGGAAAGGCGACGGCGGCGCGCGACCGAGCAGCAGCCTGATGGCGTAGCTAGGTTTTCGGGGGCGCGCCAAGGGAGTTAGAAAAATTTCAACTCCTGCATGTCCCTTTATAGGGTGGAGCATTATCACAGGCGAGCGGCTTAGCGGCCCGTATGCGAAGATGGTCTTCGCATATAGGCCGCCTGCCAGTGATAACATTCCCACCTGTATGCGAAGATGATCTTCGCATACTGGCCGCTAGGCCGTCTGTCTACGATAATATTATGCCCGTATGCGAAAATGATCTTCGCATACGGGCCACTAAGCCACCCATCTGGGACATCGAAGTGGGGCCCACCTATCAGCGACTTGATAATGTATATAATAATTATAGATATTTGGGTGTAGCGTTTAAAATGTATGTAAAAATTAAAAATATTTAATCGAGTAATTATTTCATCAGCTAATTACTAGCATTGTGAGGGTATAGCATTTAAAATGTATATAAAAATTATAAATATTTAATCGAGTAATTATTTAATCAACTAATTTATACAATTGTGAAGTAATAGCGTTTAAAATGTATATAAAAATTTTAAATATTTAATCAAGGAATTATTTAATCAAACAATTAATTAGGGTTTTTTACGACGCCATAAATATTCATAACTCCTCATTAATATTTAACCATATTGCCCCTAGTTTATATATTACAAAATATAATTATTTACTCAAGTAAACTCCAAATTAAGTGTGAAATGTTCATAAATATTCATAACTCCTCATTAATATGAATCAAATATTATGCATTCATATATAAAGCGCAATTCCTAATTACATGGCAACACACGATTCAGTTGTTACACATGGGACCTAACATTAGCATTTCACGAATTTTCCAACGCCATCAGTGCGCATGTACGGCTTCATAGTTTTTTCATTAAAGGTCTCTTCGATGCTCTTGATTTTATTTGGAAGGTCGGTAAACAACGGCATCGCTTCATACTGGTTGTAGTCTTTGGCATATTTGACGCCATCGACACCAACGATTCTTTGCTTACCCGATAGAGCTATGTCTTTCTTCTTGTGCACAGGGTCGGTAACATAGAAAACCTGTGCGACACGCTTAGGCAGTACCCACGGGTCATCCTTGTGGCCTATGTTGACAAGGTCAACAATTGTTAGCCCGAAGTTGTCCATGAACACTCCTATTGGGTGTTTCACCCATTGGCATCTAAATAGGGGGATCTGAATGTTTAATCCGTAGTCCAGTTCCCATATTTCATCTATGAACCCGTAGTAGGTGGTTTTCCATCCGTAGTTATCTATTGCATCCACTCGAACCCCGCTATTTTGTGTCATCCCATTCTTATCCTTTGACTTCGCATAAAATGTGTACCCATTAATCTCGTACGCCTGTCATGACGTTACTAAACTTAAGGGCCCACAGGACAACCTTTTTAGTGTTTTTTCATCAAGAGAGTCACCATCTGGTAGGTTCTGGTCCTTGAATCATGCGGTGAATCGACGCTTGTGCTCTTTCATAATCTAATCTTCCGATCGTCCAATATTACCAGCTCTAATTTGTTTTAAGTGTTGTTCGATATAGGGCTCAACTATCGCAAGCTGTTGTAGGACGCTATAGTGTGCTGCTCGCACAGTAACGAACTCATTGTCATAAAACTTTTTCTTACCAATGATCCTCCTTTTGGATAATCTCCCCTGATGATGGAGCACAAGTAAACCAATGGGGTTGGTATCTTCTAGGTAATCTATGCAACACTCGACGATTTCTTCAGTGGTATATCTCTCTACCATTGACCCCTCTGAATGAGCACGGTTTCGGACGTAGCCTTTTAGAATAGACATGAACCGTTCGTACGTCCATATTTGATGTAAGTATAAAAAACCTAATTTGAGTATCTGAGGAACGATGTGAACCATTAGATAAACTATCATATCGAAGAATGATGGAGGGAAGCACATCTCGAGCTAGCACAGAATCTCTGTCAGAAATGTCTGAAGATGTCCCAGTTTTTCAGAATCCAAAACTTTTTATGAAATCACATTAAAATGGTAGAAGATCTTCGTGATCACAACATTAATCATAGTTGGTTTAATTGCTCTTATTGCAATAGGGAGAAACACGGTTAGTATGACATGACAGTCATGCGAGTTATATCCAGAGAGAGACAAGTCCTTCATTGAGACTACTTTTCGGATATTCGATGAAAACCCGGTAGGCACTCTCAAATCATGTAAAGACTTGCACACTCCCCCTCTTCTGCTCGGATGTTAGGGTGTAGCTTGCTGGTGGAAGGTATATTTTTCTATTTTCTTGTTGCTGCGGTGAATCTCTTTCCTGATCTTCAAATTCACCAAGTCGTTATGAGAACGTAGACCATCCTTAGTATTACTCGGAATGTCCAGCAAAGTACCGATAATGCTGTCGAAGACATTTTTCTTGAGGTGCATGACATCGATGGAATGACAAATCTCCAGGTCTTTTCAGTATGGTAAGTACTTAAAAGAAAATGCAGTGATTCTTGAATGGAACGGCTAGCTCGTTTTTGTATTCCCCATTTTTCTTCTTTTTTGTTGCCTTCTTCTTTGTCTTCCCCAAAACAAACTTAAGATTGCTGGTCATATCAAATACCCATTTGTCATTGCGAACTTCAGGTGCAGACCTATTCTCTACTGTCTTATCAAATAGTCTTCCCCTTGTTCGATACCTACGCCTGCTGGATAGGAACCGCCGATGCCTCATGTATACCAATTTGTTAGATGATGACTGATAGATAGATGCGGTGTTATCCACGCAGGTTACGCAACGGGTCTTCTCTTTGATCTATCCCGAAAAGGAAAATTTGCTGGGTAGTCGTTGATGGTGACGAAGATAATGGCTTTGCAAGTGAAGTACTCCCATAGGTATTCATCCCACACCTTGATACCCTCATCCCATAGATCCACCATGTCCTCTAGCAAAGGTTCAAAAAAACATATATTTCTATCCCAGGTTGTTTTGGGCCTTGTATAAGAACTGACAATAAGATATACTTTTACTTCTGACATAGCCAAGTTAGAAGGTTATACATGGTCAGTAGTACTGGTCAAGTACTGTGCGAGCTGCTCAAGTCACCAAAAGGGTTCATTCCATCGGTACTCAGCGCAAATCTGATATTCCTCGGACCCGAGGCAAAATCTGGGTGTATTGCATCAAAGTTTTTTCACTAGCGAGTATCGGCAGGGTGGCGGAGCTTCCTATCATTCTTGCGATTCTCGTGATGCCATCTCATCAGTTCGGCGTCCATAGGGTTCGAGTACAAACGCTTCACACGATCTTTCACTGGCAGGTACCACATCACCAAGGCAGGAATTTTCTTCTTGTTGTGCGGAGACGAATCATCTTCTTGCCTATCAAAATCCTATGGCTCGTTATCCGATTTGTATCGACTGGTCCCACATGTCGGGAAGCTCTCTAAGTCTGCATGCTCTTTACGTTACAAGATGCAGTGGTTCTCGCATGCATGAATCTTTTGCATACCTAGTGATAACTGACATATGAGTTTCTTCGTTTGATATGTGTTGGCCGGTAAGAAGTTAGGCTTCGAAAGGATCTTACTTACAGGAGACAATAAACCATTGAAATTATTATCCGACCATCTGTTGCATGTCTTCAACCTTAGTAGTTCAAGCACTAAACGTAAGACTGTCATCTCCTTAGAACAACTCTTCAATTCTTCGAACAATAGATCTTTTGCAGCCTTCTGTAAATACTCAAAGTTATCTAACCCTCTCGTAGAACCCGACAACACTTCCGGTTCGGTGTGGCATAGCATCTCCTCTAGATCGAAATCAGCGTTGTCATTAAAGTCGTTCATTATTTCTTCGTCCGACATATCTACTGTGAAATTGTCACCATCCCCTCTTTCTTCGTGATTCCATCCCCTTGGAGGTCGATATCTTCGCCGTGATGGGACCAAACCTTATAATCCGCAACAAATCCACGCTTCACTAAGTGTGACTTGATTACATTTGGAATAATCCACACTTTCTGATTCTTGCAATCGACACACGGACAATGTATTTCTTTTCTACCCACTATCGAACCTCCTTCATGTACGACTGCTAAAATCTTGGCGTATTGTACATCCATGTTCTATCTATCTAAGAATTCAAACAAAATTAAATAATATCAAATATTCAAACATAAATATCCAGTTATAAAATAAATATTTTAAAACCGTACAAAAAAGCTTTTTAATATTGAGGAAAAAATTGATTGCAACAAAAAAACACCTATTCCCTTGGAAAAAAATATCCTCTCTTTCTCTCTCCAAGTAGATCTAGGAGTTCATATACACATTCTAATCTTCTCATTTTGCTTTGAAAAGAACTAAAATCATTTACATATGGATTAAGGCATACCATTGCATTAATATAAAATTGTTACATCTAGGTAAAAAAAAACCACCATTCCTAGACAAACTTCACACTATCCAAACCTTAAATTCGAAAGAAAACTTCATAAATATAGTAGAAAAATATGATTCTAACCTTTGATAGGCAAATCTTCCAAGAAATTCGAGTTCAAAACCTTCCTCCAATCTTTTGGCAAGTTTTGAACTGAGAAAAATCGGGTTGGGGAAGAAGGAGTCGCACTGGGCAAATATATATATGGGAGGACATCGTAGGTGGGCCGCTTAGAGGCCCGCCTGTGATAATCGATTCGTCACAGGCGGGCGGCTAAGTGACCCGCTTGCGATAATACATTCATTATCGTAGGCGGGTGGCTTAGTGGCCCATTTGCGATAATCGATCTCTGCATAGCGACCCCCTGGATCGGGATTATCGCAGGGGGCCTCATCTTGGCGCGCCTGCGACCTCCAAGGGGTCCGTCTACGAAAACCGATTCTGTAGTAATGAAGCCGCTGTGCAAAAACAACGATTATTAAGATTTTCACCAACCATAGATAGAAATATGTTATCTCTGTCTTTAGCCTAGTGTTCTAAGTGATTTCCTTGTTTTTAATGAAGCAATGTAATACGCAATTATTCGATATGTAACCTCCATAATAATTGGCCGTACTTTCTTTGAAGCAAAGACTGGAATGAATTCCATTATATTAAAAAAATAAAAGGTCCAAAAGCCAAGACTTATTAACGAAAGAAAAAACTCCTAAAATTACGTTTTAATTCCAAATTGGTTTTGTCAAACAAGCAAGCATTATGGGCAGGCATGCAGTGCAGGCAAGTATTAGTAGTAGTATATATCCCTGGAACGCAGGGCCCGGCCGGTATAGAAGCCGCAGCTAGCTGATGAGCGCGCGGCGCGCGCACGTGCACCCGTGCCACCTCCCGGACTTTGAGGTCTCCTGCCGGCTGCCGCCTCCTCCATCGCCATCGACGGCGACAAATCGATCTCTCGCCCTATCGAGATAATATTCGTACAAATTCCTTCCACGCATGCATATCCAGCTAGTGAGAGCTACTACTATACATATATTCCTTCACCGTAATTTTGCCCACTGGATGAACACGCTCAGCCGGTGATCTCCATCTTTTCCGGTGGCCGGCCGGCCGGCAGGACGGCGGCTGCATGATCGATCGCTGTCGATATTGACCGGCCGGCCGGTGCGCAGCTGATGATGATGATGATCGATGATCATGTTAATTTGCGATTTTTCATGATCTGTTTGGTTTAGTTGCATGCCAGCATGGGACCAGCCGGCCGGCATGGAGCGACGGTGGCACGTCGGCGCCGGCGACGACATGCATGTTGCCGCACAGCCGGAAATAGCTCTGGCTAGCTTGAACATGGATGGGATATAGCTAGTGGCAGCAGATCGAATATATACGTACTGAAGTACTGAACTATATATGATCATGCGTGCAAGTTGGAGACTTGGAGATGGTGCCGATCGACAAATATTTTACCTAGAGTCCTGAAGAGCATTTCTACAGAGAGAGATGAATTTACATTGCGATATGATCGAGTGGGTAACTAATTAGTCAACGGCTTAAGTCATACGCAAACCCACGATTCAATGCTAGCTCGATCATCCAAGTGATACTGATCGAACCCATTTTTTCCTGTACCGACAGAAAATATATTGGGGCCGTTTGAATTTCTTCAGATCTAATTTGATCAAAGTTCGTTCAAAATTTTCTATCTAATTAATTAGAAAACTCTGGCCGGGATGTATACTGCTGAGATGTGGTCTCTTCACCGAACTCACAAGGGTTCAAAATTCAAATTCTAGAGTTAGTGCATGCGTGGTGTTTTGATATTTATGACAATATTCAGGCATGTGTAGAGGATGTGTATGCATGTGTGGTAGTGTAAGGGTAGTCCCAACCCGGTGACTAAGATAATGTCCATAGAATTAAATAAGCTGTCATCTAGAATAAAAGGTGACGTGTCTAGTGAGTAAATGAAGAAAGAGAAGAAAACCAGGTCTTGCATGAGACATGATTTCTATACAACATCCAAGACATTATGAGAGATGAGCAGTATCAAATTCAAGTATGGAATAGTAGTGTTTGTATTGAAAAAATAGTGCCTAGTACTAGTTTCTTGATGATATGGAGATTATAGAAACTAATGTTTTGGGTTGGAACTGTCCTAAATAAGCATTTATATATGCATGTGCATCCAATTGTACTTAAAAAAACATGTTGCATTTATCATTCAACAAATGACAAATTAAAAATCGGTTTTTTAATTATCACACATGACCCCATTTAATTCACAAGAAGGTCAAATACCAGGTTTGAATATAATTTAAGATGGCACAAGCGCGCTAACCGCAATGTTTGAACTATCACAAGATCTCTGTTTGGGATAAGTAAATTATTATGTGTGATAACCAATGCAAAAGTTGAATCCTCACTTGAAACAATAACAAATTAGCAGCTTATAGGAATAATAAATAATGAACAACATGTAGGGATTAGAAGAGAATAGAAATGGAATATGGAATAATGGAATGCACGGCTTAATTCCCTGACTCCCACACGAATGGTCAAAGGATGATCTAAAGCTGTTTAGTTTGTTTATTAACTAAAACTTCACACACGCATGGACAATCAGATCATATGGAACCTAACGTCTTCTCCTTTCAAGGAATAATCCAAACCTATTTGGCTAGCTCTGTCAGTATCACATAATAAAACAAAATAAGCTTCAAGAAAATATATTAATTGGTGTGGGTAGCAATTAATGATCACTATAGAGGGTATATCTGCAAAAGACCATGTTAATTATCAAGCACTATTTGCAGATGGAGACATGTCATTGCTCCTTATGAGGCCATTTTTGTGGCCGGTGCGTCTCCTGGTCCAAAGACAATGCTCCTTCTTTCCTTTAGTCCTTCCAAAACTGGCCATGACCAATGCAAACACACTGTCACTGACTGACCATGCACAAATCATTATTCACAGCTAATGTCCACCTCTCTCTCTCTCTACATGCCATATAGTACTTTATATAACCCCAGGACATGTCCTATGGTGATCAGCATCTCAAATCAGATCATCCCAAGTTCCCAAACCCTAGCTATATCTGCTGGTCTCCCCAAGGACCTAAACCTCTCCTTTATAACACAAACTGCATCTCCTTTCTCTAGTGTGCAACATCACAAACACAACCTTTCACTCCCATCTTGGCTTTCCTTCCTGTCTCTAGTTACCTGTTGCTTCCAAGCTGAGCAAAGCCAAGCAAAGATCAGCTCAATCTGTGTGTGCCTTTCCAAGGTATAGATTTTTGCATGCATGCATGTTCTTTTATTTTGTCCAGTGAGAAACTTATATATAATGACTAATGATAAGCTTGTTGCATATTGAATCCATGAGTTTCTGATGCATTTGGGTGTTTCTGACAGAGGAAAAATGCATCCTAATGGCGAGACGCTGACTGTGCCTCCGGGTTTCCGGTTCCACCCGACAGACGAGGAGCTGCTCTACTACTACCTGAGGAAGAAGGTTGCTTATGAGGCCATAGATCTCGACGTCATTAAGGAAATTGACCTCAACAAGCTTGAGCCCTGGGATCTCAAAGGTACATATGCTTACTAATTTACTCTCTAATGTACTACAAATTGAGGAGAAATGCACAAGATATATTAACAAGTGCATTGTTGATGCAGATCGGTGCAGGATTGGGACGGGGCCGCAGGAGGAGTGGTACTTCTTCAGCCACAAGGACAAGAAGTACCCGACGGGGACGAGGACGAACCGGGCCACGGCGGCCGGCTTCTGGAAGGCCACCGGCCGGGACAAGGCCATCTTCCTCGGCAATGGCGGCTCCGCCGGCAGGAGGATCGGCCTGAGGAAGACGCTGGTGTTCTACACCGGCAGGGCGCCGCACGGCAAGAAGACCGACTGGATCATGCACGAGTACCGCCTCGACGACGACAATATCGACGTCCCTGTAAGCACCACTGCTAATCAATTTCTGTCTAGCTAGTTTGATCAAGAAGTATTGAGAGCTCTGATTAATGGCGATTTCTTGAAATGTTGGATGCGTGTGCAGGAGGAAGGGTGGGTGGTGTGTAGGGTTTTCAAGAAGAAGAGCATCCATCAGAGGGGCTTCGACCAGCCGGACATGGTGGCGGCGGCCAACGACGACGAGCTCCTCCGGTACCAACTCCATGGCACGGCGTCCGGCATGTCACCGGCGGTGGACCAGAAGCACGTGCTCCAACAGCAGCTCACCCACGCCGGCGGCTTCGTCCCTGCGTTTGACCCCTCCATGCACCTGCCGCAGCTCGCCAGCGACGACACCACGCCGGCGCCGTGCGGCGGCGGCCATGTCGCGTTCGCCTCCATGAACCCGCTCGACGCCATCGGTTGCTCCCAGAACATGATGAAGCTGACTGCGTCAGACACCGGCGAGATGCTGATGAGCGGCGCTGACGGTGGCCGCTTCGGCGCCGCCGCCGACTGGTCCATCCTCGACAAGCTCCTGGCCTCGCACCAGAACCTTGACCAACTCTTCCATGGCAAAGCCGTAGGAGAGCAGCAGCAGCAGATGGCCATTGACACTGCTTCGCTGCAGAGGTTGCCATTCCATCATTACCCTGGGCTGGAGGGTGAAGATCTTCTCAAGTTTTCTATGTAGTAGAACGCTATGTAGTCTCTGCTTCTTAATTAAGAAGGCGAATTCTTGTATTTTTTTTGTCTAGTTTTATCAAATTATTATTAGTTTGATATGCTTAGTCTCGGACTTTCTGCTACTGCTTCTCGAAGCATGTGTATACAAGCGAGAACCATCCTGGATGCCGTATGAACATTTTTCAATGTTCAATTCATGTCTGTTCGTCTCAAATTACTGAGCTTGTCAGGTGCTCCTTGGAAGTGCATATGAACCGAACGGCAGGCACGCCTTTCTATGTTACTGATGCGTTTATTCTGGTTTTGACGTAAGATAAGTGAAACAAGTGCATGGCCCGAACGTAAGCCACAGCTCCGTTCCAGCCCAAGCTAATATGGCCCTCACGTCGGCTACACTCCCGTTCCGGCCCAAAGAATATGGGCCTCACGTTTGGTCACATCCCTGCTATGCCGTTGCGACCCCAAGCTACAGCGCCATGTTCAGTATAATTTTTTTCATATTTTTTACATGAACTAGTGTCCGTGTGTTGCAACGGGAGAAACTAACATTACAATAAACAAATCAAATCTCTCTATAATTGACATACACCCAAATGAAGTGATATTGTCCTAATTAACATTTGCAGATGATATCTCTAAATGAAATTTGAAGATGATATATGTCTAAATGATATATAGAGCATAATGTACCTGCAAATGACATTTGCAAATTAATGGTACGGCAAGGTTTTCCCCCTTCAGCCACCATCAGCAATATAACAAACGCGCATATATTTAAAAACACACTCCTAAAACCATTCTTATCTCCCTGTTATCCACGTAAAAGAGAACATGGGAAACTATACCACTATAGCGATATAATGTTGTTTTTACAAAAACTGACATAACAACACATATATGTTGGAGAAAAAAAAAATAAAATTACAGTGTTGACTAAAATTGATTCACTGAGTTTATCCCCTTAGAAATTCAATCACCTATGCGGAAAATTTAATTCTAATCACTGACCTGCTTGTGAAGCCATCTTGACTTGATTTCTTCTTCTTCTCTGCTTCCTCTTCTTCTTGATGCTTCTCTGCGTGTGTGCGCCGACGGACGGATTGATGAAGACGTAGAAGGACCTCACGAACCCCTTCTAGTGCGTTTGTGGATCGGGCACAATTAGGGTTTGTAGTTGGAGACCGAGCGGCGTCCCGTTCTTCTCCAATTTCTCTTTTATATGTGCACTAGTGTGGCTCGGGGGTTTCCTTCGGTTTAGGAGGTTCGGTTGAATCCACCGATCACGGATTCTATTCGTTATCTTATCTCTAAGCCGATAAAACAACCAACATTCTCCCCTTGATTTAGAGGCTTAATTAATTTCTAAGTCTATTAAGTAAAACAGCTCCCCAAGGCAATGTGTCATAACAACTTTAAACGTCATTAAGACTACAAGACCTATAGTTCACTATAATACTTAAATAAACTCACATCTTAACTTAGCGGGTGTTGATTGAAAAATTAATCCCCTATTTCTAGGATCTTAGTCAAAGGCAATCACTTAATCCCATGCTGGCTACATGTTCTTTAAATAAGTTGGGAGGTAAGCCTTTGGTTAGCGGATCCGCAAGCATAAATTTAGTATTTATGTACTCAATCTTAATTGTTTGATCCTGGACTCTATCTTTCACAACATGATATTTAATGTCAATGTGTTTGGCAGCTTCACTTGACTTGTTGTTACTCGTATAGAATACTGCAGCTTCATTATCGCAGTATATAACAAGTGGTCTCTCAATGCTGTCAACCACTTTTAATCTTGGGATGAAATTCTTAAGCCATACGGCCTGCCCCGTCGCATGGTAACATGCTATAAATTCCGCTTGCATTGTCGACGATGCAGTAAGCGTTTGTTTAGAGCTTTTCCACGAAATAGCTCCTCCCGCAAGGGTGAAAATATATCCTGAAGTGGATTTCTTTGTGTCTACGCACCCCGCGAAATCAGCGTCTGAATAGCCAAGGACTTCAAGCTTATCAGACTTTCTGTATGTAAGCATGTAATGTTTAGTTCCTTGTAAATAACGCAGAACTTTCTTTACTGCCTTCCAGTGGTCCATTCCTGGTTTAGACAGAAATCTGCCAAGCATCCCTGTGACGAATGCTAAGTCTGGTCGCGTACAGACTTGTGCATACATCAAGCTTCCGACAGCTGAAGCATAAGGTACCTTGTCCATTTCTTTAGATTCTAACTCATTTCTTGGACTTTGGAATAATCCGAATTTATCGCCCTTCATTATTGGAGCAGGTGAAGAGGCGCATTTACTCATATTATATCTTTCTAAAATTCTTGAGATGTAAGCTTTCTGAGATAGTCCTAGCACTCCCTTGGACCTATCTCGGTGAATCTCAATGCCCAAAACATAAGATGCTTCACCAAGATCTTTCATATCAAATTTTGATGACAAGAATTCTTTAGTCTCTCGCAGCAGGTTCTTATCGCTGCTTGCTAATAAAATGTCATCAACATAGAGTACTAGGATGATGAATTTACCACCTTTATATTTAACATAAATACAGTTGTCCACCTCATTCTCCTTAAATCCGAATTGTCTGATGATCTGATCGAATTTAAGGTTCCATTGCCTGGACGCTTGTTTAAGTCCATAGATGGATTTATTAAGTTTGCATGCTAAATGGCATTTTTCTTCCATAACAAAACCTTCCGGTTGTGTCATGTAAACATTTTCTTTTAGGTCACCATTTAGAAATGCAGTCTTTACATCCATCTGATGGAGTTCTAAGTCAAAGTGAGCCACTAGCGCCATGACAATTCTGAATGAGTCTTTCTTAGAGACAGGAGAAAAAGTTTCATTATAGTCAATTCCTTCTCTCTGTGAAAAACCCTTGGCAACTAGCCTTGCTTTGAATCGTTCGATGTTCCCTCTAGAGTCAAGCTTGGTTTTGTAGACCCACTTACAGCCTACGGTCTTGACTCCTTTAGGAACTTCTACTAAATCCCATACTTTATTATGGCTCATTGATTTTAGTTCATCTTCCATAGCCTGAAGCCACTTAGATGAATTCTTGTTGTTTATTGCTTCTTTAAATGAGGTGGGATCGTCTACCTTCCCCATGTCTTCTTCATTCATGTATACTTCATAATAATCAGGGATGGCAGATCTCCTCACCCGCTGTGACCTTCTTAATTCTTGAGTTTCATTGTTTGTCACTTGAGGTTGAGGATCTTCATGTGGAGGTTCTTCTTCATTATGTGTCACTTCAATCTGTTGAGGCTCATCATTATTATTACTCTCAATATTTTCCTCAACAGAAGGTGTAGTACCAGACGGTCCAGAATTACCCGTTGGCGGTGCTACATCACGTGGCACATTAGAAATTATGGGGATGTTCTGAATAATTGGAATATCAGTCTCTCGGATTTCCGGAGTTTGAATATTAGCCCGAATTTCCTCAAGATTAATTTCCCTTGTGTGAGCTCCCCATTTATTGTCCTCAAGAAAGACAGCATGTCTAGTCTCCACAAATTTAGTAACCCGATCTGGGCAATAAAATCGGTATCCTTTGGATCTCTCGGGATAACCGATAAAATGACAGCTCACAGTCTTAGGATCTAATTTCTTTAATTGTGGATTAAATATTCTGGCTTCCGCACGACAGCCCCACACACGTAAATAATTGAGTGTCGGTTTTCTTCCGGTCCACAATTCATAAGGGGTCTTAGGTACTGATTTACTAGGCACTCTGTTGATTATGTGTGCAGCTGTTTTAAGTGCTTCAATCCACAGCTTAGGTGACAGAGTAGAGTGATTCAGCATACTGCGCACCATATCCATGAGTGTGCGGTTGCGTCGTTCTGCTACCCCGTTTTGCTGAGGTTCTCCAGGCATAGAATATTGGGCAATAATCCCATGTTGCTGGAGATACAAGGCAAATGGACCAGGAATTTGCCCAAATGGAGCGTGTTTCCCGTAGTATTCACCACCACGGTCCGATCTCACAACTTTAATTTTAGCATTATGCTGATTCTCCACTTCAGCTTTAAATATCTTAAATTTCTCAAGAGATTCGGAACGGTCGCTTATGGGGTAAATATAACCATAACGGGAATAATCATCTGTGAATGTTATAAATGAATCAAATCCATCCACAGATGTCACCGGGAACGGTCCACAAATATCAGTGTGAATTATTTCTAGTGGACTTGAGCTCCTAGTGGCTCCTTTCTTTATTGTTTTAATGAATTTTCCCTTAATACAATCTATGCAATGATCCGCGTCAGAAAAGTCTAAGGGAAGGAGTATCTCTTCTCTTATGAGACGTTCAATTCTCCCCCTAGAAATATGGCCTAAGCGACAATGCCATAATTTCGACGACGTCTCACTTATCACATTCATTACTTTATCATTGCAGGCATTATTAACATTCAGGACCATGTCATCCAAAAAGAGCAAGAATAGCTTATCTCGCACGAAGGCGAAGCCAATCACTTTATTATCTAATTTAATGTAACATATTCTCTTTGAAAAATGACAGTCATAACCAGTTTCTGTCAACACTCGAACAGAAATGAGGTTTCTCTTAATTGAGGGAGCAAATAAAACATTATTCAGAATTAAATTGTAGCCACTAGGGAGTCTAAGTGCTAGGTCTCCAACGGCCTTCACTTCGATCTCCGCTCCATCAGCTACTCTTAGGATTCGCTCCCCCTTTGCTACCGCCTGGACAGTAGTCAATCCCTGCAATGAGTTACAGACGTGCACAGTGGCACCTGAGTCAACCCACCAGGTATTAATGGAGAATTCAGAGTAAAATAACTCATTAACATTTGATATTTCATCAATCTCATTTATACCTTTCTTAGCTAGCCACTCTCGGAAGCGTGGACAATCCCTCTGCCAATGTCCATCTTTACTACAAAACTTGCAATATGGACTTGCAGTGGTGGAGGCAGCTAAAGCTTGAGACTGAGGATGCGGCTTTGCTTGAGCAGTGTTACTCCCTCCAGATTTATGAGGGTGATATGGCTTCTTTCTGCCACTACCCGAGCTTTGGCCTTGATTTGCTTTCCTCTTGCCTTTAGCATGGATGAGGTTGAGCTGATCTTTAAGTTTCTGCTTGTCAGCCTTTTGTCGCTCTTCCTCTTCCACTGAGTGGGAGATCAATTCTGCTACGGTCCACTTCTCTTTCTGAGTATTATAATTAATCTTGAAGGGACTATAGTCAGGACCAAGAGAGTTCAATATGAAATGCACTAAAAAACCTTCAGACAATTCCATGTCCATAGTCTTTAGTGTATGTGCCATATGAGTCATCTCAAGGATGTGCTTTCTTACACCACCTTTGCCATCATACTGGCTGGTGATCAGCTTACTTATTAAGGTACTGGCATGACTCTTAGATGAAGTCTTAAAGTTCTCTTCAATGTTTGCCAAGTACGTCTTAACGTCGTTTGAGTTCGTAATCCCTCCAATAATTCCTGGAGCGATAGTACTCTTGATGTACATGAGAGACATTCTGTTGGACTTTTCCCAAGAGGCCACTTTTTCTTCGTAACTCCACTTGGTATTATCATAATCTTCCTGACTCATTTCGTCAGTGTACTTGGGCTCCACAGGGGAGTCCTCTCTTAGTGCTAAGTCATAGTCCAACATGCCAAGATTCAGTAGCACATCGTTCTTCCACTCAGCGAAATTTGTTCCATCAAGGGGTGTCACAATTTTAAGCTGCCCCAATGCTGAAAATAACCAATGGAAAAAAATATTAGTAAAATATTGCATATGATTAATTTGCGTTGGCTCAATTAATCACATGCGATGATAGGCTCCTTTTCTAAATTTAATCACCGTTGGGCAGAAAAAATTTAGAAAATATATGAAGTGACAAAAAATAATAATAATCCTTAATTACATCACCGTTGGGCAGAAATAATTAAGGAAATAATATTATTAATTTATTTGACATGAAATTATAATTAACGTTGGTCAAAAAATAATTTCACATCATAAATATTCTCTAGCAAAACTTCCCGTTGGTTCCATTCAGCTAGAAATAATTTTCAGAGTGCTTAGAATAATTTTCCATAATTTTTCAGCATTTTTAATGGCCAAGAAAGCATATAAAGGGATTTCTGTAAATACGCGCGGGGGCCGGGCGCAATGCGCGAGCGCGGGGGCCCGGGCGCGATGCGCGAGCGCGGGGGCGCGGGCGCGAGGCGCGGGTCGCCGGGCGCGAGGGGCGCGGGGCGCGGGGCGCGGGCGCGATCGCGGGGCCCGGGCGCGAGGCTCGCGGGCGCGAGCGCTGTCCCGGTCCCGGTCCCGGGCGCGAGGCGCGCGCGCGAGCGCGAGCGCGCGGGCGCGATGTCGGCCGTTCCGTTCGATCCAGATCGAATGGCTACGGTCATCCCCGCATCTGATTTTGTTAGCGCCGTCCGATTCAATCCGACGGCTGAGATCATTTTTCACCGGGTCAAAGCTATCGGCTGTCGGCGGCCGAACCCTAACCCGAGCCCCGGCCGATCCCCCTTTTTTTTTTCTCCTCGTCTTCTTCCCGACGCGCTCGACGAGCAAGCGACGGCGGTGACGGCGACGGCTATGGCGACGACGCGCCGAGCGAAGCAACGGCGACGACGGCCAATCCCGTCTTTCCTCTTCCCCTTCCCACCCCAGTTCTCTTCCCCGTGCACAAGAGCAACACCGAGGCGAGCCTCGGTCTCGCGCGGCCGAGCGACGGCGCGAGACCGGTCTGGGGCAGCGGGATGGCCTAGCAGTGAGGCGAGGAGGTAGTTCCCGAGGCACGGATGCGAGCACATCGGCAGCGAAGACGACGAACCGGGTAAAATAATCCCGATTTCATTGTATTCGCGTTGATTTTTGGGTCTTATTCAAATTAGGGTTCTTCGGATTTGGGGATTTTGATCTTTGCCGAGTTAATTGATGATGACTTCACTAAGGGATGAAGATTTTGGGATTAAATTCTAAGGGGTTTGGCTCTGATACCACAATGTTGGAGAAAAAAAAAATAAAATTACAGTGTTGACTAAAATTGATTCACTGAGTTTATCCCCTTAGAAATTCAATCACCTATGCGGAAAATTTAATTCTAATCACTGACCTGCTTGTGAAGCCATCTTGACTTGATTTCTTCTTCTTCTCTGCTTCCTCTTCTTCTTGATGCTTCTCTGCGTGTGTGCGCCGACGGACGGATTGATGAAGACGTAGAAGGACCTCACGAACCCCTTCTAGTGCGTTTGTGGATCGGGCACAATTAGGGTTTGTAGTTGGAGACCGAGCGGCGTCCCGTTCTTCTCCAATTTCTCTTTTATATGTGCACTAGTGGGGCTCGGGGGTTTCCTTCGGTTTAGGAGGTTCGGTTGAATCCACCGATCACGGATTCTATTCGTTATCTTATCTCTAAGCCGATAAAACAACCAACAATATATGCATAGGGGAATTTAAAAGGGTCTGTCTATCTATACTTCTTACATTGAAACATAATTATGTGTACTTATAGGAATATTGTTATCTGTAGTATGCCACAGTTGCCTCAGTGCTTTGTAGGGAGAAAGGAACCTCTTAAACCCAAAGTTATCGATCACTCCCCAAGTATGTGTTAAACACAATAATTCAAACAATGTCTGCCTAAAGGCCTAAATGGGGAAATTTGAGATTACAGGCCAAATAAAAAAAATTCAAGCATGTTTACAGATGTAAAGTACCTGCAGAGAGTCATCACGTTACTCTTCTTTTTGTTGTTCAGTGCTTCATTCTCAGGGATGGAATCAACCTTTACTTTCATTTGGGACTTCCTCCGTGATATATGCTGGACAGTCCCAAGCAAAGACTCTTATCACAGGATGCACAGACTATGAACCTGTGGACAGCTTCCCCTTCAGAAAACCATTACATGATGATGCTGGTTGACACTTCATGTTCCATCTCTTGCTGCTGTTCTTCGATTCCCCAACCACTCCATTAGCACTGCACAACTCCAGGTCGCCTATGAGCAACAGATTGTTCTTATCGAACACCTGAAACCTGACACTCCCTGTCATCCTTATACTGTCTGTGCTGACAAATGTAGCCTTAGTCATTTTGTCGATCCAGTCCCTTATGAGGGATGAAGAGATGAACTCGGTGTGCATGCTGCTCCGCTGGCCATTCACCTCAATGACTGTATCAGGAGACAACAGGATGTGTTTGAGCGTGAGACGGTATGGCGCAGACTCATCCACCTCACAATTGCTCACCCTTACATAGAACACCTTCAAGTCATGCCATGGCGAAGACCTTGGCGTATAAAGCGGGTGCATGATGATCTTCCTGGCAGTCTCGAAAGCCACTTCATCAGCCATCTTTCAATCTCTTGATACCAAATTGACGCAATTGTAACGCCCCACTTTCAGCGAGACGTTAAACTCTATTTTACAAAAATCTACTCGTGAAAATTTCGATCTTTGTGTGTTGTGCCGTAAGTCGTGCCTGGATCTCAGTTTGTCGCCTTGTCCTCGATCTCGAAATCCAACCTCTCAAAAACCTCCGTTCCAAAATGATCCCTGAGTTTAGATCACCGTATTCGAACTTCCTGGAAACCCTAACAACGAGTTCCCCAATCTCCTCCTTCAAAAACTCCTGCTTTAATATCCGTTCCGAATATCTGAATCGGAACCTCAAAAATACCCCTCTGATTTCCCTCCTTAAATCCCCTTGGTCTCTCTCTCCCTTACCCCTAAACATAACCCTGAGTTTAAACTAAGAATTGCTTCTCTGCTCAACAATCCTTTCCACCATTGCACCTGTACATACGTATATATACACCTACATGGGTGCACATATATATATCTGTATACGCTTGTGTGTGTGTGTGTATCAACTCTCCATCCTTGCTCCTCTGACATCCCTTGAATCCTTCCTTGAGTTCGAATGCCTACATTTTGAATTCAAATAGCGGTTCAAATATCTCAAGCTCGAATCCTTTTTCTCTCCCTCAGAATGCCCATGCAAATACTCCTTAAATTCTCAATTACCAAGCTATTCCCAAAAATATCCACATTGCCACTTGGGCTCCCTCCCTGAAACCCTTAATCTCCCCAAAGTTTCCTTGATATTCCTAGAGTTAAAATACCAAACTTTGAATTCAAGTCTCATTTCAAATCTCCTAATATCCCTTCAAACTAGCCCCTGGAAAATAAAGGAAGTTACTATGCACTCGGGTTGCCCCTCTTTCATTCCTCCCGGCCAGCCCAGCCATGCCTCCTCTTTCCTTCGCTAGCCGCAGCCCGCGGCCCAGGTCCAAGCGCCACGTGAGCGTGGGAAGAGATCAGCTGATCGCCGTTAGTCGATGGGTGCCGCGTGTCCCGTGCCGCCCCACCTGCCGATTGATTCCCTCCCCTCGCCCCGCTCGCCCGCATCCGGTCGCGCGAACGGCCACCATATGCGCCCGACTCCCTAGGCCCGTATGCTAGCGAGCCAACCGGGGCCACTCCCGCCCACGTGCGCGCCTCCGAACAACCATCGTCTTCGTTCCCCGTCCCGTTCCTCTTCCTCAGTACGCCTCGAAGCCGTTCGGCCAAAGGTCTCCATGGCTGCCCAACGTTGCAATGGCCCCGCCGAGTCCCGCCGACGCTCGCTAGCCCCCACGGGTTGGACGGCCACCTCGCCGCTCCTTTTTCCTGCTTTTTTCTCCTTCTTTCCCCACCTTCCCTTGTCTCCGCCCTGACCGAGCCAGTCAAAAGCCGCGCCACTCGCATCACCACTGCCCCACCTCAACCTCTCAAGCCCGCACGAGGATTTCAAGCCTCGCCGCTCGATACACCACCATCGTTCGGCCCTCTAATCGCCGTCGTCAATCGAACTTTCCTACACGCGAGAAATCCCGCCACGACACCACCTCCACTCTTGCCTCCATGATTGAGCATGGGGAATTCCCAAACATGCCCCGAACAGACATAGCCCATGCGCACCACCTCGGCGTCCCTATAAAAATCCCCCTTGAGAGTTATCTTCCTCCCCTCTCGCTTTGGGACTCAGGCAGCGGAGTGCAGGCCTTCTCTACCCTCGGCCCGCCACCAGTCCATACCGTCCACGCTGCCATCGCCTCGGGACTCGACTCCTCTCCCCGCCGGCACCCTTTCCTTCCCGTACACCGCTGGCAAGGTCGACCCCTGCCCCGGTGAGCACCCTAGTTTACTCCCCTGTTCTTCCCCCTCACCACCACCAAGCGTTGTCACGCGCCGCTGTCGAAATCCCTTGTGGATCCCCTGGCCGCCGGCCTCCCTTTCTCCCCTCCGCGGCCACTGGCCTTTCCCCTTGCCTTGTTTGCACCCCCACGAATGGCCTAAGCCCGCCGCGCCACCGTGGATTCCACCCCCTTCTCTCTCCACCGTCTCTGCCCTCCCGCCGCTAGCCGTCCTCCGTCATCGGCGACCCCATCGGAACCGTTGAATGGATCTGGCTCGACCTCCTCTACCCACCGGTGATCATCTCTCGTCTAGGTCCATCGTTGTTCGCTGGAGCATCTTGCGTCGCCGTTGGCCATCGATCTTGACTGGCCTCGCCCCTCCCTCCTCTGTTCCGACGTGACCGCTGTGGCCTTGTAGGCAACCTAGTCAGCCTCCCGCACCTCGGCGCGTGCGCTCGGTGCATGAACGGTAAACCGCTGAAGTATGGGCCCGCTACCCCTGGTGTGCCACGAACCGCCTCTATTCACCCTACTCACTCATACCCCTCTCCTCCCACCGACAAGCGGGCCCTATTTCCGTGTGGGGCACCACGGCCTGTGAGCCCCCCGTTTCTCTGACAACCAGGCCCCACATACTTCCACTGGCCCACCCCCAGTTCCCTCTTTCTACCCATTGATCGGTGGGCCAGCAATGTCAGTGGACCCCCATCTATCAGAGACCACACATCCTAGGGCTGTCCCTCTTTTCACCCACTGACTTGCGGGCCCCAGGCTGACACAGTGGTCCCACTTGTTAGCGGCCCTAGAGAATCTTCCTGAGAATATTCCCCTCTAGAAAATGGAATAAATCCTTTTCTCCTCCATCCAGAAATTCAAATAAACTTCGGAACTACATATCTTTTAATCCGTTGATCCGATTGACTCCATTCTAACTCCAGTAATTTTCTAAAATTGAGATCTATCTAATAGCACTATTAGTAGTACTAAATAGAGTCCTTTTTCTGGTCTTTGTATAGATTTTAATTGTTTGCGCATAGTAATCGATCGTCGGGATATCGTTTCGGAGCGGGTTTCGCCGAGATTCCTTGAAGACGCGTGAATACCTAGAGCAAGGCAAGTCACCTTTAATCAATCGAGTCTATAATTGAAATTAAATTATTTTAATTACGAAACCTGTATCGATAGGCGTGCATTGATTTGTGCAGTCCCATCTGCGAGTTAGACCGGTGGACCTACCCAATCTTGCTGCATTAAAATCCTTTCTTGATGATTGCAATACCATATTTCCTTGTAACCACCACTGTCGCATCTCGGTATGCGTGCACTATTGTGTGTGTGCCGATGGTCGCCCTTCAAACTTAAAATTGAGAAACTTCTTGGGTAAAATTGGTTTTACGAAACGTTTGGAAAATCCGACACCTGGGTCGGTGCCTTGTGAAAGAAAAATGAGTTTCAAAAATGGAGTTTTGTAACACAAGGCCAATCCGGTGGTCGCCTTAAGGACTGATTCCTTCGGAATTTCATCCGAACATATGACAGTACAATCACATGGGTGAAATGGGAAGCCCGTGGTTGAGTAACTAGTCGCCTAGGGACGCCTTGCATGTCATTGGACTGTGGATCGGGCAAGAGGGCGTCGGGGATGCCTCCTGCGTTCCTGGCACAGTATGGTCTCGGACCTACCCTGTTGTTGGTCTCGGACCCCTCCAGTTGGCATGGGGTAACTTGGGATGGCTCAGGAAATGCCTTGTCGCGAAAACCTCTACGTCACCAAATTGTACCCAATCTGTGTGAGCTAGTGACTAAAGTAAGTCGCGTCGTGTGGGTAAAGTGTATCCCTTCTGTAGAGGTTTAAACTGTTTGAACAGCCGTATCTATGGTCATGGGTGGATGTGAGGTGATTCCTTAGCGTAGTTTTATTTTATCCTATTTACAAATGTATGTGTGGTTTTGAGAATGGTGAGAAAGATGTGCCGTCGAGGACGCGGGTTGTCCAATGATGTCGGCTTGGCTGTCGTGGACAGCAGGACTCGGGAAGTCTGGAGATTATATTTTGGCTCTAGGAGCCGGTTCGATGTGAATTATTGAGATTGCGAAAACTGAAGATATAAAGATTGATACATTTTCACTCCGATCGGGCGAAACTTTACCTCGCCCTGATTGTTGAGAAGCACATACTTGACAGTTTCTAAAAGAATTCAAATAAAACGGATTTACAAAATATGCAGCCTCTCTTTGAAGCCTGCAATACCTATCTAAGTTCCCTTGGCTTGCTGAGTACGTAAGTACTCACCCTTACTCTATATATATAGTTCTCCGTCAGGAGCTGGAGCTGGAGTTGCGGTGAAGTGAAGATTAGGGTTTTGTCCTGGTCCCAGCCACTGCCTGTGTGTTGGGACTTAGTCTGCTGTTCTGCTGCTGCCACTGCCTCTGTGTTGTTCGTTGCTGTCTCTGATTGGCTCCGAAGCTGTAACATAAGTTAAGGTATATGTTTAATTATTTATTTAAGGTCTGTGATGATGCATATCTGATTTTCGTGGATACCAGCGCTGCGTCCTGGGACTGGTATTGGTATCGCGGTTCCACGTGAGAGCAATTCACACTATTTTTCTGCGGCACGTCCTTTTTGGTGCCGTTGTACAACAGTGCCAGATCGGGGTGTGACAGCAATTCCTTGTCAAACTGACAAGGATGCAGACATGTGTACTACACTACATGAAATTCTCTTTCTATGGCCTATTGGACAGTTCCAGTTCTAGCATCTGCAAAAGAAAATTTAGTTTGATTAGCAGCTGACCTATCATGGGCCTTGGGGTTTGAACTAAACAAACTTATATTGTATTGGTACGACACCACGCATAAAAAAAAATCTGGAACAAATTGGATGGGAAAAATCAACCCAAGTCCAGATTGATCCCCAATCCACACCGGCTGATGAATTGGAGAGGAGGGAGGGCTAAATAAATACCTTCTATTCGATTTGAGCCCAGATGGAGACCGGCAGTGTTGCCCCTCCAGACCTTCTCGCCAACTGTGCGCGCGGGAAGGAAGGAGGAGGCCGTCCACACTGGCGCCTCCAACGACGCGAAAGGGTTCCTCCGCTTCGAGGGCAGGGCTCCAGCGGCAAGGTCCTAGGTGGCGCCGCTTACGCAGAGTGCGATATGTGGATATGAAGCATGAGTTTGCACGCCGTGCCGTTGCTGCTGAAGGCTCTCATTAGGTTTAATAATATGATTCACATTTCCATTTCTTAGGTTGATTCTATGATCCTAAACAATTATAAACATACATAATGAAATATAATATCGGAAGTAACACAAGTTTGATAGGAACACTTCACGTAGGATAGACTTACTTCTCTATGATCTTCCTGTGGATTTTGGCTGCATTGGAAAATGAAAGGTAACAGCTCGGACCATTCTCCTGTAGGGACAACGTAGTTAGCTATAATACTCACAACGTTTGTGCTAGCTCGTCTCACAGGATGACTGCATAAAAAGAAAGATTAAGTGAATTCAGTCTTTAACAGAAGTACATGTAAAAAATATGGTGTAGTTTGAACAAGTAAACAACATTTGCACCAAATGGAAGGGATTCTAGCTTGGTAAGCAGACTCTTTTAAAAATATCTACTTGATCACAGAAGAAAGAAGATTTTGATTGGTTCAAGTAGTGCTACATAACTTCAATATTTCAGTTGAAGGTTCTGACAACACCACTATAGGTAGATAAAATCAATCCTCATAAAGTCATGTCACAAAACAACAATAACATTTTAAGTTTGAGTTCTGAACTCAGCACATAAAGACATGTATTGTCATATAGCAACGGAGAAATTATAGGAGTAGAGCACAAATCAATTTGGATTGTAACTATACGAAAAACAAACTTCAAACCATCATAAAAAGGTAATCCTGCATTTTGGGTGTTTCTATCTTCAGAATTTTTCATAGACGATTTAAACCAACCGGGCAAATAAAATCACGTTATATTGACTTCTTATGAGATGCCTTCCAATGATTTAATTGTTCCCAAATGAAAACCAACCATCAGTATCTCCAACAAAGCATTTCCAGTTGGAGGTGCATATCAATACAACATTATCCAAGGAAGAACGATGATTGAGCAGCCACCTTATATAGGCAGATGTATAACAGTCATTCATCTCACATCTCGATGACAGTATTATGCTAAACGTAATGGCTAGCCTGTGGACCTTGAATTACCCTCCGACAAGTCCATTTATTACTTATAACAGGTCGATTATCCAATTATTTACAGACACGAACTATTCAGCCTTTTCTGAACATCAATTTAAGTGTCCTTACCCAGTCTCATTCAACTCAACAAGAGAAAAATGGCCAATTTAGAAAAGCATAGAGGATGCGGCGGGGGTTGGGAAAAGTGGTAAGAGAAGGACCTGCGGTTAATGGTGATACAGTCGATCAGGGCTAGCTTGAGGGTATATATGCAAAACATCTCGTGAGCAGCAACCTTTCTCATGCCATTTCATCTAAGTCGCTCTCTAAGAACGCAGGAGGAGTATATTTATGTAAATTTATAAAATAAAAATATATTTTTATAAATTAATAAAAAATAAATATAAAAATTCATGTCCAGTACTCCACTGATTCGCTTAGCGCTTCTGCTCCGAGTATTTTCTTGGGCTGGCAATTTTGACAAATTTTCATTATCGCTTCACTCTTCCGTCCCGGCCAGGCTCCTCTTCCCAGAAATCAACGTGCATGATTCAGGAGATGGTCTTTTCAAATATTTCTCTGAATCTGCCTGGCTCCATCGCGGTGAACATGGCCCCGTCGGCTCGCCGTGCTAGCTGCATCCCTGAATCGTTTATCAATCCACGCTCTTGCTGCACTCAACCAGGCTTCTGCGCTTCTCCCCTGTCCAGTACCGGTTGTTCTGTTTGCATATCACACACGTGACAAAGAAAAAAAAACCGGCTCTGATCGTAATTAATTTGCGTTATGGCTGATAAGTCATAGAAAAGAATGAAGCAATAAAAAAAATAATCTATAGGTAAAATTTTTTATATCAAGAACGGTGCGTTGGTCAGCTGATAGGTGACCATGAAAATTAAATTCTAGGTAGGATCGATTTGCTTCTTTCCTAACACATTGACTAGCAAAATGTCCATGCGATGTAAAAAAAAACTAAAATTAACTCATAATTTCAACAATGTTCAGAAGAATAACTATGAGTTCATGAAAGTAAAACAACAATCTCCTAAACTAAATATAAAAAGTCTAAAATCAAAATATCATTTTGGTTCAGTTTAAATTTTATAGAAAATAAAATCGAATGGCAACTTGATCAAATTTATACAAATATTCTAGTACGGAAAACATAATTTTCGCAGCTTCTGAGAAGGGTGGTATGTTAGCCGAAAATAGAAAAGGCTATAGAGAAGGGTATTTTCAAGGAGTAGTTTAACGTAGTACATGACATAGTAAATCAATTAAATAATACAATCAAGATTGAAGAAATAAAATGGTAGTTTTCTTCTCGGACAATAAGGATGAGAGGTTCTTATTTCTAGAGATAAGCTCGCGAAGGTTTTATTGAAAACGTTTGAAAACCTTATGGAAAGTGAACTAATCTATGTCCTATAAATAAAGCCAAACAAATACACTTAGCATAGGAGTAGATTAGAGCATCTAGTGTTCTGATCATGGTCCAAGGACTATATAAAGTGCCAAGGAAAATAGCTCCCTTTTTAAGGAAATCAAGACTGACTTGTAGAGCAACGGGGCTAAATTCCTCCTTAGCAGCTCGGCCCAGTGGCGTGCACACGCTCGCTCGATCGCAAGACCCGTCAGGCGTGACGTTCGGAGGCGGACCAATCGGCCACGGACGCGGCAAAATAAACATACTAGGATTGAGTTGCTTCTCTCCTAGTACATTGATACTAATCTCCTCCCAAGTATTGTTTTTAATAAAAAAGATTATATCTGTATTATTATTGGTTTAAAATCCAATGCTGAAAAAATAGACTATAGTAAAAAAAACTTAAAATCAACTCTAAACTTAAGTTTTAAAATTTAAATTTTAGCTATGGATGATAAACTAAAAAGCAGATATGAGACGCCTACTTTTTTTTTCAGCAAACAAAGGTACACAGATTGTTCCCTCTGTGCTTTCTGCTACCATTTCACCATTGTCCAAGTTCAAAAAAATCTGGCAATTCATCTATACTGAAGGCCCTGTTGGACAGTTGGTGGGCTTGTAACAGCTGCAATCACTCTAAACAATCTTCGCTTCCTTTCAAACAGTCCAAATTAGCACTCTATATTATGATACCACTAATACTTGTAGAATTCAGAAAAGAAATGGTAATAAAAAGATGAGAAACGCCATATTTTTCAAAAATCTCATTATCAACTCTTCAGAATGTCAAGCTCTCCAAACAGGAAAGCACGGAGAATTCTGAGCATAGGAAGTTACAGAAAAAATGCGCGCCCTTAATAAGATCAATACTTTGTCACAATATAAAGCTTGTTCAATCCTATTTAACTTCCATCCAAAAGCTAACTAAATAATGGAAAACTTTAAAGAGATACAGAAATTAAAGAACAAACCAACGGCAATTAAGCAATGTCACGACCAATGATGTATATTAATTAACTCTCCTCCTTAAACAAGAGTACTTTTTGCATGGTTCCATGAGGTCAATCAAACAACCTCACTCCAAGCTAATTACAGGTAAACGAGCGACGACATGCATTGTCTAGCAAAACTAAAACTGTTTTGGCGAATTTTCAAAGAGCGAACGAGTTGATCCATGGATCAAAAAGGAACTAAGCGATCAAGTTGAAGAAAATCAATCCAAAAGCTACCAAGTTCTTCTGGATGAGATCTCCACCTTGACATGATTGAGCTTACATCAGAGCCGAGCTGCTGTCGATGAGGCCTTGCCATGGAGTTGCACCAGCACCAGCAGCACCGTTGCCGCCGATGCCTCCTCCAGCCGCAGCGGCGCTGTTCCAGCCGTAGCAGTAGTCCGGCCTCGACGACGACGATGCGCCGCCGCCCTTCATCACAGCTGCACAGCCATCGCCGGCCTGCTGCTCCTCCGCACCAGCAAGCGCCGGCGGCCACTGGCCTAGCCCCATCACGCCGCCTTCGTCGCCGGCGCCCATCACTCCCCCTCCTCCTCCTCCCATTGCATTGTTAGCACCACCGGCAAACAGGCCCTGCATCCCCTGCTGCATCAGAGAACCAGCAAATGGCGGCAGCGGCGGCGGCATCAGCATCCCATTGCCGGCGGCGGTGACAGGAGCATAGTAGCCGTCGCCGTTGCTGCTCATCTGATGGTTGTTAACGTTGCCGCCATCAAAAAGCCCCCCTCCTCCTCCTCCTCCCCTCAGCATGTCCATGAACGACGTCGTCCCACCGCCAGGAGCCGATACCGCCACCGCCGGCAGGTTGCCGATCAACGACCCGAAAGATCCCAACGAGAGGTGGTCGCCGGGGAGCTCGAACCCCGTCGACACAAACGTCGGGAGCACGTTGGGAAAGTCCGCGCCCGGCGCCGCCATGGGCTCCGACTGCAGCAGTTTGCTGATCGCCGACGACAACGGCGGCGACACCGGCACAGGTGGTACCACCGCCACTGCGGGAGAAGGTGACGACGACGAGGAGCGCTTGGTCTTGCGGCAGCCGCCGCCGACGGGGACGTTGCGGAGGGAGCCGCCCTTGGTCCAGTAGCGGCGGCACTCCCGGCAGAAGTAGCGCGGCTGCGCCATGCTGTAGTTGTTGTAGTAGCAGAACTTGGTCTGTTTGGAGGTGCACCGCGGGCAGTTCGGGCTGCTCTTCTTCATCATCTCCGTCGCGGTTTTCGCCGCCTCATCCTCATGCTGCTGCTGCTCAGCCAAGGCCTTGGACGACTTGACGGCGGTCTTCTCCTCCACTTGGGACGGTGCACCACCGCTCGCCATTGATCAACTCCTGCATATGCAATAGTCGCAATAACTCAAAGCATGATATTTAACTACTCGGAAGATGTAAGACCCGTATATTATTGATAATACTATACTTTGACTGTTAATTACTTTTATATTATATTAGTAATAACTATGAAATTAATGTCATACGGAAGTATTTTCAAACACAAATCGAATGATACCACATGGTGACACAAAAAATATATATTGTTAGTTTAATAATTAGTCAAATGCTACGAATGTTGATTTTATGGAAAATAAGAACGCATTTATATTTTTTGTATGGAGTGAGCATATATGATCGCACACTTAACATTACCACGAATATCATCAAAGACTTCACCAATAGTTTTGGTGGGGATGGTTCTTTCTTTTCTTCTTTCATCTTTTAAAATAAAAATAAACACTAAATTATGGAGGTTGAAATTCTGCACCCGAGCCTAGTCACGGGCTTGAACACGTTTTTTGGGGAGACATTAATAGGTTTAATTTTATATATGACAAAATATGCACTAAATCGATTGTTTTTTAGCTTTCTGTCCACCCGCGATTCAAGGAAATACGTTACGTCTTACACTTTATATGGAGGGAGTATACATGATCGTACAAATAACATTACCATGGATATCATCAAGACTTCACCAATAGTTTTGGTAGGTTCTTTCTTTTCTTTTTCCATCTTTTGAAATAAAAATAAACACTAAATTATAGAGGTTGAAATTCTGCACCCGGGCCTAGTCACGAACTCAAACACGTTTTTTTGGGGAGAAATTAATAGGTTTAATTTTATATGTGAAACAATAGGCATTAAATCGATTGTTTTTCAGCTTTCTGTCCGCCCGCGATTCAAGGAAATACGTTACGTCTTACTTTCTTGGACTGTTTCGTAACCGTTGCTTGCCTACGACCAAAACTGATGTGATAAGAGAATTCCTTTAAAAAGGCCTTATTTTGGAACATGTATTGCACTTTCAATCCAATCCAAGATCGAAGCTATGACAAATCTATGCGTGAGGAAGTAACTAGCTATAGAATTCTCGTGCATACATGGATGAGCAAGTGATAATATGAGGATTGTTTTTTTTCAAAATTAAACTATATCAAAGGGAATATTGAATCATTTGCATGCGAGTGTTTGTTTTGGAAATTGACGAAGTAATTGAACAATAGACAGAGCAAAGGAACATATTGATTTGATCATGCTGTGTTTCTAAAGATCTAAAAAGCTAGCTGAGCGACCCTAGAATCCTAGATAGGTAGCTAGAGATGGACTATGAATATTTCCACACATATCAAGATGTATAGCTAGAGCCTAGAGATACAGGAATAGCGCCCATATGTTTGTGTAGACACAAAAGATCAATCGAATGAATTGAAACACATATAGCAAGGAATACTCTTGTATAGCAAGTAGATCAAGAAATAGTTAATCGAACTTGAAGAGATCACTAACAAATATATATATATATATAACTGAAAGGACAAGTGAGAAGGACAAATATAATTACCTATTGGTGAGAGAAAGGAAGAGAGTGAACCGAGACGAGAAAGACGAAGAAAAGCTAAGCGAAACGATGGTGAAGAAGAAGAGGAGAGCCTCCCTTTAATACTTGTAGCTAGAGAGATAGAGAGGGTGTTCCAGAGAGATGTATAGCCTGCAAGCTAGTGCAAATGATGCATGGTCCATGTGATCAGCTACAGCTAGAGAGGGGTCATGAAATAGGGTAAAAACAACCTGATGCTGGTTTTCTGTGGAAACAGCCGGCCAGCAACCGCAACGTCATCCATCCAACCATCTATCTCTAGACTGGCTTGCAAGTCTACTCTCTCTCGGCCTGTAGCTGTAGGTAGCAACGGAAAGGAGAGAGATCATGGTGCCATTAGAAAAAGCTTCTAGTTATACCTTATTTTTCATTAGCACGTTTTTCAAAATATAAAATGATACGTTTTTTATAAAAAATTTTATATAAAAGTATTTTTAAAAAATCAAACAGATCTATTTTTTTTAGCTTCTAATAGTTAATACTTAATTAATTATATACTAATAATATTTCTCGTTTTATATACGGTTTATAAACTACCTCAACCGATCAAGGCCATATTATGCTGAGGGATGAGAGAGACAAGGGCAATCAACAGCTTCCCGTGCAAGCCTCGTCGATCGACCGTCCGTCCGTCGACGCGGCGGTGACGCCGTCCAATCTCCATGCATGCCGTGCGTCGCTTGCTGGGTGCAGCAAGCAAACTAACTGTTGTCAGCAAGTGGGGCCAGCAGGGAAGACATGCATGCATGGGGCAGGGCCACCGGTGCTGGTCATGTATGGGACCTTCACGCGTACGTCACCTGCATGCATGTATGCATGCGTGCCTCTCATGTTCTTCAGTCTTCACCCAACAAACAACCTTACGTCTATGTGGCATGACAGGTGGATGCACCATGGATGCCACGTTACGTGGTGTGTCAAAGAGTATTTAGATCTAACCTTCCCGATGCATAGTTTTTCAGATGGTTTCTATAGAGAAAAAGATATAGTAATAAATATCGGTACAGAGGACACTGTATTTAATTATTTACATAGAAACACATGACAAGAACACTACTAGCATGCTTTAGTGCTTTTTTTTGTCTAAGTGTTTCAAAACTACTGTCAACACTAACTCTTGAATGTGACCTAATTTCTTCAGATTTTCCTCTATTCTCATTAACTAAGGTGCCACATCAGATTTTTAGCATATATAGCAATATAATTAACGCCTATGAAAACTATCATATGTGAAGCACTGGAACCACCCTTATACTTGTGATACATCGATAAAGGTTAGAATTAGATCTATCGAAGGAATTAAGGGTTTTTTTAAGGTAAAAGGAGAGGATGGAGGAAGAGGAAGAGGAGTGTCCACTTTAATATTGCTAGTTATAACTTCTAATGCTAGAGATTAGTGAACCCAAGAACCGTGCGAACTAATTATGATTATGAGTACTAGAATTTGAACTCAACCTGCATGGTGGAGTTATGCACCACCGCACCTCTAATACTTCCCCAATGTTATTGATTCCAATGCTAAGAAAATAAAATCTAGTAAACATATAGTGGGGTTTTACAACATATCATGATTATAAAACATGGGTTAAATACCACTCACCAAAAAGCTTAGGTTTTCTTTAACTACTACTCCATTCGATCCAAAAAGACTTTATTTCTAGCCCTTCAACTTTGTCTAAAAAAAAATTTATTTCTACCTTCTTATCTATTTTTGGTCCACAAATCGAGAAGATTTTGTCCCTCAATATCTTTTATCTACTACTTGCCTATCACGTCACAGTATAATTTCGTATTAACGAGGGTCACTTTTATCCTTACCATTAATTTATCAACCAATAATTAAAAATAAAGTCTTTGTCGGGACAGAGGGATCGGAGTAGTTAGTTGCTATGCCTAGCAACATAAAACCAAATATACTATTATAGACGCAAAATAATAGAAACATCTCTTGCTGACATACATAAAAGTTTAGTAGTGCTACTCCTATTGTTAGCAAGTTGCTCCATCCTAATTAGTTTGGTGCATCAATATGGAAGGCCGATTTTCATGTGGCGTGGGTTTAGTTCGCTTGTGGTGCTGTTTTCATGTCGGAATGATGGTTTTCGTACAAAAGTGGGTATTACTGCTGCTCGTGACGGGACGAGAGGGACGACGGACGAAACTCCCCCTTTCACAGAAGTAGAGATAAATTTGTAAACATATAGTTTTTCTAAATTTAAACAATCATCGTACTTGGGACGCCATTGTAAATAAAGTCGGTAGCAACCGGCATTGAATATCCCAAAAACACTAGTGTCTGTAAATCGTAATTGAGACACGGGCAGATGCTATTAGCTAGAGCAATTTGCCGATTCTGACTCTGTTGATTCATACCGACGAAATTGTGGAAGAAGGGACACTGTCAGCTGCATGCAGCTATTGATTCGTAACTGATGTCAGAGGCAACAAGAGAATTATTGCCTGCTTGCCTATCACATTTACACTGTCCATCGACGTACATGGTACACAGACCCACAGACCGTGCATGCACGTACGTCTTTGCTGATGGAAGGCTTGTACAAGTACAATTGCATAAACAAATAGGTGTCATACTCCCTCCGTTCCATATTTTTAATAAATAATGTTGTTGATTTTTTATAATGTCTGATCGTTCATTTTATTAAAAATTTAGTACAAATATAAAAAATAAAATCATGTTTAAAATTCATTTAATTATAAAACAAGTCACAACAAACAAAACGATACTTACATATTTTTTTTAATAAAACGAATGGTCAAAAATTATATAAAAATCAATATTGTCATTTATTAAAAAAGGAGAGAGTATAATATAATGCATACTATACGTATGCATTCGTTACGGCCGTTAGGTTGGTGACTTGGTGTATTTGGACTTGCATTACGTAGACACGCACGATTGATTCGGTTTGGACTTGCAAAATCTATGAACTACAGTTATACACAAGAGAGAAGAGAAGACCAGCTAGCACTGCTCTGCTCCCCTTCACACCAGCATGTAATCAAACAGAAATTGAACATGTCTCCCATTGGACTTTTCAGTATAAAAGTACTTAACATATGAGAAATCATCTTCTGGAGGGGGTAACAAGTCCATGTGTCTTTGGGGAACACTAAACGCCATTTGGAGAATTCTCTTGGGGTGTGTTTGGTTGAAAGGAATTGTCAAGAGGGAATGAAAGCATAAGAGGTGAAGGCTATTAAGTCCATTATTTGGGTGATGGGTATGAGAGTTTTAAAAGAGATTAGGAGGAAGAATTTAAGAGCAAACTTCCACCTTTTCAATCCCTGGGTAGAAGGTGGTAATTGAGAGAAAATTCCCCCTTTAAATATGACGAGATAAATCTGAACCACACATCATCACTTAAAATCCAATTCCCACCTAAACTCTCTATGATTCTCATCTCTAGTACGAAACAAGAGACTGAGAGTAAAAATAAAACTCCCATGACCAATCCCTCTACTAATTTCCTCCTCTAAATTCTCAATCCCCTTCTGAAAAGTTACCAAACACATCCTTATGGTAATAGAAGACGATGTATTGAAAGTGCCGACTGAAACTACTAAAAGTGTTAGCAAAGCACAACTCCAGAAATAACAGCTCACCAAACAGAAATATGACATTAGACACGCACATAAAAATAGGCAGATCATTTTCTATATCCACTTCCATGGGAAGGATAGAGGCCCTGTTCTTTTTTTATTTTGGATTTTAGATTTTTATTTGTACGCTTTTTAAGCTTCTAAATGGTGCGTTTCAAACAAAATTTTTCTATATAAACTATTTGATCATTATATACCATCTGGATTTCCACAGGTCTGAGGAAAAAAAAAGTTCCCCAGAAGGATAACACTTGGCAGAGTATAGTAGTAAATAAAGCTGTCAGGACGAAGCAATGCGCCTACCATGTTCCGTAGCCAAACATGGGCAATAATATTTTGTAGTACCAAACAATAATTTGCAACAGACCAGTAACTATTGGACTGACCACTGTGTAAAAATGCAGTAGGATCACAACACAGAGAAGATGGCCTAACACTTTCCCTTCCAAAACAAAATTGTGTACAACTTGAATACAAAATTGCGTATGCTCTCCATGGAACCTCCATTAAACCAGAGTTTTCATCATAACACCACCAGGGCGTCTTCTAGTAAAGCCCATGGAGCGACCAAATTCATGCGCCTCCTTGCATGTTATTGCTACTATGCATTATTCCCCTCCTCACCTCACATATGAGAAGTGAAAGGAGAGATTCCACGAGTTTTAGACAAAAATTTCCCTTGGAAATAGTGTTAAATTCTTACTTGCAAGCCATATTAGCTAAAGTTGAGAAGTGATTTCAAATTACACGATCCACTGACTACACCCATTTGGAGGTTTTGAATTTTAACGAACGTAGCAACAATAAAAAAAATTAACGAATGAGGTTTGCAGATTCTGAAAGCTTGTTCATCGTACCAACGAAATTGTGGAAGGGGTGGCATCCGCTACAGTTAGCAATAGTGGAAGGTAATGATTTGTAGCAGAGGCAAAAATATTTCCTTTTTTTTCTGAAACCAAGAGGAAACAACAGAATTAGTTGCTTGCTTGTCGAGCACATTTATACTGGCGATCGACAAACACATATGTCACCAGTCAGGATCGAGGAATCTCATCTCCATGTCATCCACGAGCAGCTGCAAAATATACTACTCTGCACACAAGAGAAGAGGATACTAGCAAGAAGTGTTACCACTGACATCAACATGTAAGGCATGGAGCCTCCTCTCCCACCCATCACTTAACTATCCCTCAGACCCATCACCCATCGTTAGCGAGCTAATATATTTTCCACAAGCAGAGTTTCAGCCCAAGATGTGATGCAAAAATATCTGTATATTAAGCTACAAAAATACATTTGAGATGCTATTACAATTATTTCGAAAATTTACCTTGGGGATAAACAGTAAGAAGCTATTATGCAGTAAGGAACTCACCTACTGTTTCAGCCCAAAAAGGATAAAATATCCCATGTCAAGAAGCCTCAGCCATAAGAAGTTAATCCCCACATGCACCTGTGGCTTATCACTGCAGTGCTGCAAGCTAGCTGAGATTCTATGTTTATTTGCAGCTTAAGCTGAACAAAACAAACCTAAACAATCTTGAAAGCAGAGACTACAAACAAACACTGCCAATTTTTCAAGCAACACGCTAGAATCCTAATTCCATGTCATTAAAGTGGCAGCAACATAAATGGAACATAAGCTGAAAAAATATACAAGAACACTACAAACCGAAATACTCTTGACTTCTTGGGTGTGGTACAATTATGACAACCTGGGCTATCACAAAAATCTGTATGAAGTGGAAAACAAATTTCTTGAGCAAAGGAAAAATAAAAAATATATGCATAAATCATGTTATGCAAAACCTGATCCAGAACCCAAAATAGCCAATAAAATATACAGAACATGGTGAACACAAAAACATGATCACCCTTGTCTAAGAGAATCATAAGCAGCCAAATTGACAGATTTTTACCCTATAGACTCTAATCCGACGCAACACCAAATTCCCCATGAATAAGAAAGATTTAGCCAAACAAAAGAAAATAACAACAAATGAACAAAGACGTGCTTATCATATCTGAAGTGTGAACTAAACTAATAGTTAAGCCACATCTATCACCCTAAACTAATGACAGCACACATAACTCATAAGAGATCTTTTATGTCATATTCCTCTTGTGTTGCTCTCTTCGATATTTCCCTCTGCATGGAGATCGATCTATAAGTCATCAGGTGGAAATAATGCATTTGCTGAAATGCTATTCTGATACAACTCTTACACCTAGATAGTTCAATACCACCAAACTTTTCTCACAATTTATTTAAGACATGTTCAATATAATTTGGATATGAGATTAGCATAAATTCAGAACTAAAAAAGTTTTCTACAGTCTGTTAGACAACTAACCTTTATCTGTGTGGTAATACTTCCTGCACCCTGGTTTTAATTCCTTAACATGGTTAATAAACAAAGCAGAATGGCACAAATTATAGTACTACAGAAATCCAATAAACAAACAATGCAGACCTGAAATTGTTTCACGACCCAAGATACATCGGCCCAGGTTTTCGATTCTGTGTTCTCCCACAATAAAGGAGCTTGAACTGTCTCCACATGCTGGATAAGCCTTAAGCTACCTATTGTACAATATGTATTGGAGACAGAACATCAAACCATGCTGTAAATAAGATTATGTTGTCCCAGGATGGACACAATCTTGATATGGAAATGACTATCCTTACTTGTAACGAAGGCTTCTTCCCAAAGTTTGCGTTTGGACCATGACGGTGAAACCTCTCGGAATGGAACCCCAATATCATGGCATACCCTGCTCCAAGTAAGTAAAACTTCTGTTACAAGACAAGCATTTGGAATTATCTCTAGCACGTGGTAATTCAGCCAGGATTCCAGAATTAATTGTTCCTACTGATGCAATCAGTTAAGCATGCAATTACACTTTTCTAGCGCATGTCAAACTAGAGTTTTTTTAGGGAATGCACAAAATTGTTGTGCATCTTTGCATTAAGATAGAGAAAAAACTAAACTAGATGTGAGCCCAAGCTCCAGCTATTCTACCAGTAGCCTGAATTTTCATTCACTATCTGTTCATTTATTTAGAAGTAAAAAACTGCAGTACATAGAATTAAAGTAAGAGGAGGATCTACTCTATCACTATCTGTCGTATAATTCCTGGGAGAATTCCATCACTTAGTGGAGCTGTTTGCACCTCAAACTTATTAGCCATCATTTGAACAGACAAAGGTTCATTCAACTGATTCTCCTCCTCCTGAAGAAACGTGAGAAACGATAACTTTTACAAGCCGGCATCCAAAACATAATTGTGCATAATAATTATACTGACTGAATTGCTATGGATATTTTAGTTTGACCTTTTATTCTATTTTGTTTTTATGTTGCTCTGGTGGGCAATACCAAGAAATCTGAATCCTTCCCATTGCCCTCTCAACTGAAAAAGAAACATTATTTTGGGGATCACCTTGCGGCATACAACGAAAAAGTTAGTGATGCTGCCTTCAAGAATATGGTCTCCATCGTTCGTTAACAACAGCTCCGTCACCCCAGGAGGCCTCATCTTTTCCATGCTCTTCCTCATCCTGCGTGACGTACAGCAAAAATGCATCAAAATGACTTGCAGTACTCGTATAGAAGCACTCCTCTACTAACATTTGGACATATGAAAATCACCATAAACGCCCCCCAAAATTCTAGCTTCTGACTTCTATACGCACATGCACGCAGAGGCGATGCAATTAAGCAAAAGGGAAGGAGGAGCAGAGAAAGGCGACCTGGCCCAGGGCGCATACTTGGCGGCGGCGGCGTCCCTTCCCTTGCCAGCGACGGCAAGCCTCGCCCCGGCCTCTCCGAAGACCTGAGGCACGTAGGCCCCCAGATGCACGCACACCTCCAAGTCCTCCTCGGCCGGAGAGGCCCTGAGCAACGCCGTGAGCGCCATGTCCTCCCCGGGCAGGAGAGGCCGTGTCCGCCGCATCTCCTGAAGGGCGACCAGCACGGAGCGGTTCACGAGAGGCTCGATCCCAACCAGCGAATCCTCAAATGGTTTACGAGGCGGACCAGCTAGGCCGAGGAAATGAGGGTGGAACCGGGCGAGGAGGCGCGCGGAGTCTGCGAGGCGGAGGAGGTGGCGGGGCCACCAGAGGAGGCGCCCGGCGGCGGAGGCGCGGGCGGTGGTGTAGGCGCCCGGGGTGGAGTCGAGGAAGGAGGCCGCGGAAGGTGGAGACTGCGGGGAGACGGTGCCGTTGGTGACGAGGACGGTGGCCGGCGGCGGCGGCATCGCCGGAGTTGCTGCTGGTTGGACTGATTGGATTATTCGCGAGACGGTGACGAAGTGAGGAAACAAATATGGGGTTAATGGGAAGTTCATTACGATTAGGGATGAAAACGGTCGTAAACTAGCTATATCATATTTGTTTTTATATTTTTTGAAATCAGATTCGGAATCGGAAACCTCGAATACGAAAACAGAATCGAATATTACCGGATACAGATACGAAGCGAATATGAATCGGAACGAATATGGTAACGAATATTTATTCGAATATAAAAGCCCCTCAAACTAAACTTTAGAAACCAACGAAGAGAGACAACATATTATTTTTTGTAAAACAATATATCAATATTTCTAAATTTTTAGCTAAACAATATATACAATAAATTTCAAGTATCCAATGGCAATGCTTTTTTGTGTGTGTATATATAAACATGCAGAGAGAAAGAGAGACCTAAGTGTCCCGTCCTCTGCCGCCTCCTTGGTCACCGGCGGCCATCGCCTACCTAGCGGTGGCTATGGGGCACGGACTCAGCTGCAGCCGTGACACCGACGAGCACCACTTGTTCCGCGCGGCGCAGGTGGGCGACATCCACGCACTGGGTGACCTCCTCGCCGCCGATCCCGCGCTCGCTCGCCGCGCAACCATATACGGCCACTTCACCGCTCTGCACATCGCCGCCGGCAATGGCCGCCTCCATGTACGGTGTTGTCTCATCAGCTTGGCGTGGTTGCTGCTAGAATAGAAATGGATGCGTACGTGTGTCTGACGATGCGTACATGTATGCAGGTGGTGTCCATGTTGCTGGATCGTGGTGTTATGTCGGACGTGTTGAACCGGAAGAGGCAGACGCCGCTGATGCTGGCAGCCATGCATGGCAACACCGACTGCGTGCTCGTCCTCCTCCATGCCGGCGCCAACATCCTCACCTTCGACTCGTCGCGCGCCAGGATGTGCCTCCACCACGCTGCCTACTGCGGCCACGCCGACTGCCTGCAGGCCATCCTCGCCGCCGCGTAGGGGGCCACGCCCCTCGCCGCCTCCTGGGGCTTCGCGTGCTTCGTCAACGTCAGGAACGAGCAGGGCGCCACGCCGCTGCATCTCGCCGCCAGGCAGGGCCGCCCGGCCTGCGTGCGCCTGTTGCTCAACAAGGGCGCCATCATTTGGAATGGATCCAATTCTATTGAGTCTGACTCATAGTGATCATTTCCGCCGCCACCGCCGCCTACGGCTTCCCCGGGAGCACGCCGCTGCACCTGGCCGCCCGCGCGGCCAACCTGGACTGCATCCGGGAGCTACTCGCCTGGAATGGGTGATGCGGATATCCGAAAATTTTTCTGGATAATTTCCGATCGAATCCGAAATCCGCCGGATAATGCCTTTACCGTATTCATATCCGTATCCGAAAAAAATTATCCGTTTCCGTATCCGAATCCAAGATTATCCGAAAATTATCCAACCGATCCTATCCGTATCCAAAATTTCGGACGGTTAGCGGATATTATCCGAACCGTTTTCATCCCTAATTACGATGCCCCAAAGTGCCTAAATAGAGGCCATACAGTTAATCAGTTATTTTCCCGGCTTGCCGGCCATAGGCCATAGCTTACGCTTTCTTTGACGGAGCTTACGCTTGTTTGTGTTGAGTTGATAATTTTATAAAACACCATAGTTTAAAACCTACTCGTTTCGTCCTAAAAATATAATAACTTTTAGTATTTAAAATTTGTTCCAAAACATAACTTCTATACTTATATTCTATTTTTAATCAATCACAAGCTTCCATCACAAAAGTTTTTATCTACTTCCTCTTATTAATCAATCATAACCTTCCTCTATTCCAACAATTTTCTTAATACTCATGCCCAGCTTTAAACCTCTTTATATTTTAGGACAGAGAAAATAGGTAATACAGAGCAATTGTTACTCCCTCGATCTCACAATATAGAGAGACTTATGTCTTTTTTAATTAAGGTTGAATTGAGGAATGGTTATGATTAGTTAAAAAAAGAAAATAGATGAAGAAATTAAATAAGAAAAGTTATGATTGATTAAGATGAGGAGCTAGGTGGAGAAGTAATTGTATTTTGAGATAAAGTTAAATCCTAGAAATAACTATATTTTAAGATAGGGGAGTATTAGACTTAGACAGTTCACTTGCAAGACACTCATCCATGATTATGCATAGCCTCTGATAATGTTCGAGCATGTGTGGGGACTGGGGAGGATGCATATTCGTGTGTACCAGTGTGGTGCACATTTGTGTGTACTAGTGTGGTGCACATTCAAGTTTCTAAATGGTTTATTTTTTTTAAAAAAAATTCTATAATAAGTTTCTTAGAATACTTTTTAAAACAACCTTTTCTAACTTTGTAATAGTTAATTTATTCATTTGCACCTCTATTATTATCACAAAATCAGATATATCGTATCCTAATGAAAAACAACTTAAATCTGTTCTAATTAAACCTTGAGTGACTTAAACAATGTTTAACATATATAACAAGCTATAAAAAACAGAGAAGGATGCGGTCATGAAGGAATGAAACAGAGGCTAAGAGTGTTAGTAAATTTATTTACTAATCATTAGATTGAACTTAGATTGAACTTAGTCTATACATGATCATCTAAAAGCTTTATGCGGAAGAGATGATAATACTGACCGGGGTTCATTGAAGCCTTAGATGATTTCATCGATCTGTAACGCTCCACTTTCTGCGAGACGTTAACTATATCCGTTCAAAAACTCCTACTTCAATATCCGTTTCGAAGTTCTAAATCGAAACCCTAAAATATTCGCCATTGATCCCTCGAAACAGTTTTCCTGTGATCTCGACCCTTGGATTCAAATTCGAGCTTGATTTCAAACCCTAAACCTTCCCTCTTGTATTCTTGTCAAACTCCCTCAAAAAAATGCTTGATTTATCTCCTAATCTCATCTCCTTGACACCCTGCAAGTTTTCCATGACATCAATTCTTGAATTGGGAACCCAAATTCCAATTTTGCATTCCAATCCTCTCTCTCTCTCACTGAATCCCTTCGAATACTCCTTGAAAACCCAAACACAAACCTCATTCTAAAATATCAATGCCCCTTGGTTTTGTTCCCAGAAATCTTCTAAGACTGTTCAGGTCAAATATACAACTTGATCACAAATCGTGATTCAAGTTCCATCTTCCCTCCCTGAATTCCCTTTCAAAATTCCTTGAGAGTTCGGATACAAAATTTTTTCCAAGAATATCAAAACTATACTTTTGTCCCCTGAAAACTCTTGGACATCCCTGAGTTCAAATTTTCAAATTGAATTCAAATTCCCCAACTCAAGAAGCAATTCAAAACCCAATGCAAACCTCTCAAAGTTCATCAAACAAATCCCAGGAAAAATACAAAGAGCTATTGTGCGACCTGGGCCACATCCCTCTCTCTCTCCCACTTCGGCCCAGCCCCTCCATCACTCCTCTCTTCTCACACACAAGCCGCTGTGCGGCCCACGGCCCACGCAACACCTTGCGAGGCACGCTCGCCCGACGTCGTGGATCGGCGCCCCGTCTCCACAAGCGCCGCGAACCGCCGTCCGATCCCAATTGCCACCTGTGCGCGACCCCACGATGACGATTGCCACCACGTGGCTTCCCGCGCTCCGTGTCCAACCACCAACTGTCCGATCCCCGCATGCGGCCCCGCTCGCTCGAGCCGAGCCCGCATGGACTGTCGGACCCGGGTTTGACCCCGAACCCTATGTGTGTACCGTGCTAGTCCCACGATCAATTGCTAGCACACACATTCAACATTGGCATCATAATCCATACATCACAGGTTCAGCTCACAGCAGTCCAAACATAAGTCGTACAAGAGTCTAGACTTTAGCGATTACATAGAGGCCGACCGGCCAAATAGAACAACAAATTAACAAAGAGTTCAACAGCGGAAACAAGATAATAGAGGCACCAAAAACCAGCAAGTATGCCTCTGCCCGCCCACAGGCAACCAACCGGTAAGTCCTAGTAAGCATCGTCGTCGTCGTCTCCAAAACCCGCTGCATAGAAGTACCCGATTGTCGGGTCCTCCTCAACCATCTCTAAAAAAAGAAGTCACACAAGTGTGTGTGAGTACAATACGTACTCCGCAAGACTTATAGTGTTTGCAATGGTATTCCATAATATGCGAAGATAAACAAGGAATGGGTCAGGTCCTGCAGTTTGCATAAATCATAATATACATAGCGAAAACATTGCGGTTTTGCAACGAAATTTTTGTAAAACAAGTTAGCACAGCAAACAAGTATATAAGCATCAACCCCCAAGTGTTTCCAACCATATGGGCTCCCTGCCCATGCCAGCCAACAGTGGCAACACGCTGCCACAACCATCCCAGCGAACTCCCCGTTCGCACCAAGATCTTTCCCCAAAACAGTTCCCAAAAATTAAAACTACTACTGTGGAGAATTTCCCAAGTCGTCCATAACCGAGGACACGGCTATTCGAATAGTTTTAACTCTCGAGAGTGTGTACAACTGTACCCACATGACAAGGACAATATGAGTTACCACACAGGAGGCTCACACCATCAATGACAAAGCTTTTCCACCGTTGACCTAGCAATATCCCGCGCTTATGATCCATCCCTAGGGAGTTGGGAGGCCTCCCAAAATCCCCAAGGCTCATACGATGTGCTGATCACCTTTGAACAATAATCAAGGTACCTTCGGGCTATGGACAAAAACCATAACCCGCACTATCCCAATGTCAACAATAATGACCTACAACTACCACCGGTGGGTCTATTGCTAGGTGTCAACAATATACTAAGCTAGGAACTCCCCATAAGAGCCACATGTGGTTTGCACTATGCTTCTTGGTTCTAGCTACACCATAGAATTGGTCCTTAGTGACCCGGGCGAGACAACCACCTAATCGATACCACAACAAGGCACCGAACACTACATCCACTTGCCCAAGTCCAAAAGCATGTTTTCAGTTTTTGTTTTCCACCAAGAGCACAGGGGAAAAATACCCACTGTTCATTTCCATATTTTCGCAAATGCTTCTTTTCCCCAACATCCCAAAATCAAGTAACAAGTAGCATTGATTAAATAGCAAACTAAGCATACCTATTGACATCTTCCCAACCACATGAACCCAATTTTTCAGTGGCAACATAAGTGACAAGGAATTCATGATACTCAAGTAACAAGGATAAGGCATATGCAACAAGAGGTTAACTACCCAAGAATCCCACACATTTTCAAGTAAAACATCGCATGCATAATAGTTTGCAATCAATATAGTTTGTAAGTTTGAAATATAGGAGCAATTGATCAAGGGGGTGCTTGCCTTGTTCCTGGACTTCTTGGAACTCTTCTGATCCTTCCACAACCGGGTCAACAACGTCGTGTTCTACGAGAATACCGAATGCAATGAAAACAACGGCAAAATTAAACAGTACAGGAAGTGCAAATATTTTTGCAGAATATGGAAGTGCATGATTTTAGATGAATTTAGGAAAAAGAATCGCTTGAATCCGAGTTCGTATGAGGGAGATACGGCTAAACGAAGTCTGCTCTGTCCTAAAATCGAAAATAATTGAGAAACAGCGTTTTCGCTCGACCGAACTGCATAAACGGCTGAAAACATTCTACCGACTTAACGGGTGGTCTATTTGGGACGTTTTTGGTTCTAGGGGCATTTTTATGGTACGAAACCTACATGTGTGCTGCTGTGAATCTAAGGACAACTCCCAAAAGTGGATATACTCCAACTCGTTAGGATATTAATCGCACATGCTCACACGTCACTAAAATGGCCTAACACGTGAAATCCACCGGGCGTGAAGTATTAATCCAAGGCATTTGGGGGCGTGGAGGGTTTTTAGGGCCTAGGAGTCACTGGATGTACAAGTGGAACCTACGGGAAGGCTTCGGTAGTGTCGAACGCCTCGGTCCAAAAACGATGTCTTCACACGCGCAAACTACACATCTTCGCACGTTAACAACAACCGGCAAAATCGGGAATCCAACAGCAGCTGCTCTACTCGTGGTTTTATCCCGTTCTAACGCTAGAGGGGCCAACCCGGCTTGCATGGGGCTGATGGGGTGGCTGCTACTCACTCAAACACAAGCGCACCTAAGGTGTTTGATGAAAAGCCAAGCTAATGCACGGCTTGTCTATCTCTGTCCTCTCATGCTCTAGTGAATGGCTAGTGATGCAGGGGTATGGGGAAGCTCTAGGGGTCCTGCATGCAAGATCGAAGGCTCTACTACATGCGGCCATGCTCCGATTGAGCCTCATCCACACATGCGGCCACGGTGGTGACGCTTGGGTGGATGGCAAAACAATGGCGTGACAGGCCAAGCCAAGGACGTGGGGAGAACTAGTGGCCTCCCAGGAATAAAAAGGAAGTACATGCAGAAACAGAAGCTCACCGAAGAGTGCAGGCTGTGGGGTGCGACGTTGAGGCAGTGGTTGGCTCGGCAACAGGGTCGCTCGTGATGGAGGCTGCAGACAAGTGCTATGATGAGCTCAAAGAGTGAAGGGAAGATGGTGATACGGCTAGGACAGCGCTAACTCACCAGGGCGCAGTTCAGCGGGTGGAAGGTCACGGCGGCACCCGGTCGGCGTTGCAAAACGCGATGGGGCTGCGGTGGTGCCTGCTGCTTGCCGAGGACAAAAACGGAGTTAGGTCCGGCAGGAACACATGGTGACACAGTTGAGACAAGGTGAAACTCACCGGAGCTCCCAGACGGAAGGCGTGTGCTCACCGGTGCCGTGGGCGGCACCTCACGTTCTCAGTGAACCAAGGGGCAATCGCCTGGGTCCTTGGGTGCGTGAGAAAGAGGGCGAGCTAGGGAGGCAGGAGGACATGGCCTTGGTTAAGATGGAAGGCAGGGAAGGAAGAGGAGAGGGGAGGGGCGCTGCTCTGCTCCACGGTCTCGCGATGGCGTGTGCGCGGGCAAGCGTGCAGCAGACAGATGGGACAGGGCAGGGCGCTGCTGAGGCTGTCGGGGTATCTCGCGAGGTCCCAAGGTGGCTCTGTCACTCCCTCTCACGTGGTCTGGGGCGCGCAAAGGAAGCCACCTGGTCGAGCCGCACAGGCGGGGAGAGATCCTTGTGTGATCTCGTTTGGACGATGGAGGACAGGGCACAAAAGATAGCATCACGTATCAAAGATTCACACTTAAGGACTGTCTCCAACAACCATGTGTTGACGCCGAAACCAATCGGCCGATACAGACTGATATGGACTCCTCGTAGCCGATGGCCGACAGCACCTATATATATCGGCTAGCAAACCGATGATCATATAAGCGAAAAGCAAACCGGCCGATTGCCGATAGCATTCGCATACTTGAGCATCGGCTAGTAGCCGATGATAACAGAGATAGGCGGAATAAAAAGCCAGCTGACTGGCGCGGGCTCGCGAGAGAGGGCGCGGGCGCGAGCTCGAGAGAGAGAGAGCGCGGGCGCGGGCTCGGGAGAGAGCACAGGCGCGGGCGCAGGTGAGGGCGCGGGCAGACGCGAGGGCGTGGGCGTGGGCGCGGGCAAGCGCGGGCTTGCGAGAGAGAGGGCGCGGGCGCGAGCTCGGGAGCGAGAGGGCGCGGGCGCGGGCTCGCGAGAAAGGGCACGGGCGCGAGCTCGGGAGAGGGCGCGGGCTCGGGAGAGAGCCCGGGCGCGAGCAAGCGCGGGCGCGGGCGAAGGTCCGATCAGGAGGCGGCTGGTCCGATCGGGAGGCGTCTGGTCCGATGGGAAGGATTCGGACCGTCCAATCCCAAGAGGATGGTCCGATTGGGGCAGCTTGCTTCCAACCGAAAGAAACTTGGGGGCAAGGCTGGGTTTTTCATGCATGAAAGATGACATGAAGAGCATGCAGATGGGGAAACGGTTTTATGCACCAAAGATCAAAAGTGGGCTGTTACATGGACGCCCACCACCTGCAATCCCTCACATCGGGCCCGCCTGTCAGCCACTGACAATCCCACGCACGCGCCCTCGCGCCCATCCGTGCACTTGTCGTCCACGTCTCGTTTTCCCCTCTCGTTCCATTCACACACTCAGCACCCGTTCGGAGGAATGCCGACACCATCCCGTCGCGCTGGCCAATGACATCACGGCGCCCCCATTGCTACGCACGCCGCGAAAGCAGTGGGATGGCACTGCCGCCCACTTTCCCGCCTCCCTCCCCTTTCGCCCTACTCACCACGGCCGTGTGGTCAAAAGGGCCGCCGTGTCGCTCGCGTCACCACGGCCCCGCCTCTACCGCTGCGTCCTTGACCGCGCCGAGCTACCAGTGTCCGAGCCTACACACGGCATTCAAAATTCGCCCTCCGATGCACCGCGTTCACCCACGAGAGCAATCCTACCCGTCGTCGGTTCTGCATCGCCCCGAAAATCTTCGCGCCGTCTCAGCATCCCTCTATCCCATCCATGATTGCCACGACCCTCAACCGACCTAGACGCCGCCCTATTCCCTATAAATACCCCCAGGGCTCCTGATGTCTCCCCCTTCGCTCTGCATCACGGACGGTGCAAGTTCTGCCGCCCTCCCAAGTCCGGCCGCCGCCGCCACCCGACAGGATTTGTGGAGCCGTTTTGACCTCAGAAGCACAACGCCCAGGTGGCCCACATCGTCGCCATCGTATCTTCTTCCCTGACCCTGTTTTCCACTATCACTGGCACACCCCCTGTTCCGCTGCCGCTGCAATTCTTCCGCCCTTAGTGAGCTCTTGGCAAGTCTCTCCTAGCTCCCTCGTGAAGTAAGCGTGGAACGTGTGAACGCCGTCCTTTTGAATGTCGACCTCAGACCACCGTGGTTGATCCTCCCTCTCTCCCCTCCCGTCTTTGGCATCTCGTCACTAGCCGCCGTTGCTCGTCCCCGACGCAGTCCGAACCACTCAATGGTTTCACCTTGGTCCCCTCCTTCCGCCGGCGCAGCCACTCGCTCTAGCACTCTGCCGCTCGCTGGAACGCTCCCCGCCGCCATGTGCCGTCGATCTCGACCGCCCTTGTGCTTCTTCTCCCCGCCTTCTGCCCGTGTGATCAAGCACCTACATACCCCGACACGGCCGTCGCCAACACATGGGCTCGCCCTTGCCCCACTTCACCCCATGTGAGACTCGGTCCGTGGACCACCGCTTGCCGACGTGTAGGCCACATCGCATCCGTCCACACCGATCTGCCCTATGCACCATCCCCTTTCTCTTCCTCTCTCCTCATAACCGGTTGGACTCGGTTCGTGAGCCATGTGACACCGACGTGCGGGCTCGAACCCCCTTGGTCCACACCTGGTCTACCATGGACCGAAACCCCTCACCTCACCGCCAACCGGACCCCACGGTGCACCAGCCTCCTTCAGCCCCCACCGACTTGCGGATCCCGCTTGTCAGTATCCCCACCTGTCAGTGACCACAGACCCCCGGTTCTCTCTCCACCCACTGACCTATGGACCAGGTCTGTCGTGGGTCCCAACCATCAGTGACTCCAGGGAATATTCCCTTGGATGTTCTCCTCAGGAAATAAATTAAATCTTTTTCCCAGCTCTCAAAATCCAATTAAACTTGGAAAATCATATATTCTAATCCGTTGATCCAATTGACTCCGTTCCAACTCCAGTAATTTTCTAAAATTGAGATATATCTGATGGCACTATTTGTAGTATTAAATAGAGTCTTTTTCTTAGTCTTTGTGTAGATTTTAATTGTTTACACATAGTAAACGATCGTCAGAAATTTGTTTCGGAGCGGATTTCGTGACGATTCTCGAAGACTCATGAAGACCTAGAGCAAGGCAAGTCACCTTTGATCAATCGAGCCTATAATTGAAATTAAATTATTCTATTTGTGAAATCTGCATCGATAGGCGTGCACTGATCTATGCGGTCCCGTCTACGAGTCAGACTGGTGGACCTACCCAACCTTGCTGCATTGAAATACTTCCTTGATAATTGCAATATCATGTTCCCTTGTAACCACCACTGTCGCGCCTCAGTATTCGTGCACTATTGTGCGAGTACTGACAGTCACCCCTTCAAATTTACAATTGAGAAACTTCTTGGGTAAAACTTGGTTTTACGAAACGTTTGGAAAACCCGACACCTGGGTCGGTGCCTTGTGAAAGAAAAATAAGTTTCAAAAATAGAGATTTGCGACACAAGGTCGGTCCGGTGTGTGTGATGCCTGTGTGGTCACCTTAAGGACCGATTCCTTGGGAATTTCATCCGAGCATATGACAGTACAACCACATGAGTGAAATGGGAAAACCCATGGCTGAGTAACTAGTCGCCCAGGGATGCCTTGCGTGTCATTGGACTGTGGATCACACGGGAGGATGTCGGGAATGCCTCCTGGGTTCGTGGCATAGTATGGTCTCGGACCTACCCTGTTGTTGGTCGTGGACCCCTTCAATTGACACATGGTAACCTGAGATAGTTTAGGAAATGCCTTGTCGCGAAAACCTATATGTCATCAATCGTACCCATACAGTGCGAAGTGGTGGCTAGAGTAAGTCGCGTCGTGTGGGTAAAGTGCACCCCCTCTGCAGAGGTTAAACTGTTTGAACAGCCATGCCCACAGTCATGGGCGAATGTGAGGTGATTCCTTAACGTAGTTTTGCTTTTACCCTGTTTGCAAATGTGTGAGTGGTTTGGGAACGGTGAGAAGGATGTGCCGTTGAGGACGCGGGTCGTCTGACGATGTCGGCTTGGCTGTCAAGAACAGCAGGATTCGGGAAGTCCGAAGAAAATGTTTTGGCTCGGAGAGCTGGTTTGATGTGAATTCTTGAGATTGCGAAAACTGGAGATATAAAGATTGATACATTTTCACTTCGATCGGGCGTGACTCCACCTTGCCCTGATTGTTGAGAAGCACACACTTAGCAGATTTAAAAGAATTTAAATAAAACAGATTACAAAATATCCAGCCTCTCCTTAAAGCCTACAACAACTACCTAAGTTCCCCTGACTTGTTGAGTACGTAAGAACTCCGCGGAAAGGCAGTTCATGTTGTTTTCCTGCGGCACGCCCTATTTGGTGTCTTTGTACGGCGGTGCCCGATCAGGGTGTGGCACGATCGATTTTTGTCAGCGTAGATGAGAGGCTTCAACGCGGTAGCTAATCGCCGGTGAGGAAGAGGCCGGCGTCGAACACGGGTGAGGTTGAGTCCCTGCAATTCAACGTCGGTGATGGTCACCATCCGGTTAGAAGTCGACCTTGAATCTCCTTGCGACGCTAGTCTTTATAATCGGTGGTTTTAGGTTTTGGGAGAATGAGGAGAACGTGAGAGCGAGAGAGATTCGCAGGAGGCCTCATCCTCTTTCTTATAGTGTTGAGGAGTCGGGGGGCGTTTCATTAGAATTTGTTGTGCGATCCAATCATTGCGCAAGCTTAGACAACGTGCGCGCTAGTCCTTGGACTAGCGTGACTTCGTCAGTGAGTGCATGGACCACGGGTGGGCCGTGCTCTGCATCTTCTTTGGCTCGGTGGCCAAAGATCAAAACCCAACATTCTCCCACTTGATCTTTAAGGCTAATGAGTCTAGTCTTAGTCGAACAGTAAACCAAAGTAACGTGTCAAAGCAGCTGTTAATCCCTACAGAGACGACATTACCTATAGTTCACCAAAATACCTCGATAGGAATCAATTTATTCTTATTGGGTGTTGGTTGATTCTCATGCCCCTTTGTCCAGGTTCTTATTCAAAAACTCTAACCTTACACTTATGTTGGCCAATATTAAACTTAGGTTATGACCTTTGATATGTGGATCCATGAGCATTAACTTAATAATAATTTGCTCAACTTTAGTAATTCGATCCTGGGACTTTTCTTTCATAATATACTGTCAATGTGTTTGGCAGGCACATATGACTTTGTTACTCGAAGAGAAAACTGTGTTTTAGAATTGTGCGGTATCATTATCGTAGTATGATAAGTGGTTAATGATGTCTACCACTCTTAATTCCGGGAAATATTCTTGAGTCATATGCCCTGCTCAATCAATTCATCACATGTCACAAAATTCAATTGCATCGTCGACTATGCAAATCAAAAATTTAATTGGAGCTTTTCCATGGTTAATGCTCCATATGCAAGGGTCAAGCATAGCTCGGTGTGGATTTCCGAATATCCACACACCCCTGAAATTAATTTTTAAATGACCCAACTTTAAGGTCACCAGAATCCTTCATATGTGAATATGTAATTTTGTAATTATCTCACAAATAATGCAAGACATTCTAAATGGGTTATATTAAATTTGCCAAAATTTCGGCAAATTATACCAAATCTGTACACATCCAAACTTAGCGCTTATTAGTCTTCTGACAGCTGAAGCATGAGGGATCAATTTTACATAACTAATTTAACTAACTCCCCTATAACTAATTGAGCAGGCTTGACAGAGCAAAATAATATTACATTTCTTAAGTTCTCTGTCAGTGTATGAATTTTAAAATAAGTCTAGTACTCCATGAGTTTAGGAGATAAAAATCCCTTCATTTAATGCATCACATGCCCATGTGATTACTAAGGCGACATTAGGTACATAAGGTACTAGGTTAATTCCACCCTTGCGATTATCCACCTTGTTCACCTTAATCTTGAATTTATTAATGTCATTATGGGATTAAGGTAACTATTATTTAAATGCTTTGCTAAACCATTGATGAATTTCATAAGTTTGCAGTCTCTATGTGCCTTGCTTTTATGCAAGTCAACATTGAGAACTGCTAATTAAACATCCATTCACTAGAGCAACTAGCGCCACGACAAAATAGATGAGTCTCCCTTAGAGGCAAGGAAAAAAATTATTTTAGTTCACTCTCTCTTATGAAAAACCCTTTTCTATGAGCATGCCCTTGAATTAATTCGATATGTCCCTTTCATCTAGAGATTTCTAGTTAATTCTTGGGTGTCACTGACGCTTCATAGATAAATAATTTACGTCATTATAGACCACTTAAATAAGGTGAAATAATTAATCTTAGTGAAGCTAATTAAGCTCCCACTATTTTTTATAAGCTCCCATTAATTTTGCCATTCTCTAAGGACATGCCTTATTGCATTTAACTAGGCAACTATAACAATTTCCTATAGGAAATTAGATAGAAATCAGTGTAGGTCCCATGAATTGTCCGTAGATATATGGAGAAGAAATAATAATATTCCCCTCCCCTATTTGAATACACCACTATTGACATAATATCGATCTTATAATGCTTCAGAACAAGCATTGATGGAGAAAATTTAAATAGTAATGGTGAGGAAAAATTTAGAGTTAGTGAAATTTTAGGAACCTTAAAATAAATAAATTAGAGGTAAAAAATTAGAGATAACAAGTTTTATGTTCCTTGGTGATTGTAAAAAATTGAATAAACTTTAGCATTAAATTTAGCTCTACCAACTTTAGAGAGTTTAGAGTTAGTAAAGTGTGAAGTGAATTATCTCTGATGTGATGAGATATTTCGTAAAGTATGGGTTGAATGAAATATCCCTAATATAATGAGATAGATCATTCTCCCATTCGAAATGTGGCGTAAACAATAGTGCCATCGTTTTGACGAGGTCTCATTATTTTGCAACATCATAGGCATTCAACACGGAATCATAAATAGAGAGCAAATTAAAAAAAATAAAATTTATCTCCCTTGACAACGAGACTCATAACATTATTACCGAATTTAATAAAAATATCCTCATTACCAAATCCAATATTGTAGCCATACACATATGACAAAAATAAAGTTTCTAACATAGAGAGAATAACAAAGCAACACATAAAAATGTCTTCCTAACACTAAGGGAAGATGAACAGCTTCCTCCATGTGAAATTTACTTCCATTCAGCTGGCTTTGCTCCTCTTTTGCTTTAATTCCTGTATTGAATTAGTGAGGTGCAAAATTGCACTTAAGTCAATTCACCAGGAAATAAGGGCATAAAATCACATAAGGTGAAACATTAATACGGGTAATAATATTAATATTACCCTTCTTTGAGAGCCATCTCTTGAAGCCGTAACAATTTTTCTGCATGTGCCCATGCTTGTGACAGAATTTGCAGATGACAGCACCAGGTGTAGCAGCCGCCCTTCCCTTCCTCTTAGACATGACAGGGAAGGTTTTGGGCTTATTAATGGATTCATTAGCATTGAAAGATACCTTATCATTTTGTTGCTTCTCTTCTATAATGGAGTAACTTGTGAGCTTATCGATGGACCAATTTTCCTTATTAGATTAGTAACTCATCTTGAGTGGACCATAGTTGGATGACAAGGAGTTCATAATGAAATGGGCATGAAACTCGTCAGAAATGTCAATGCCCATATCCATTAGCTTTTCAACCACGTCAGTCATCGATGTTATGTGCTCCTTCGTACCCCTTTTCACGTCGTAACGGGCGGTGAGCAATTTCATGACAAGAGTACAAGCATCTAAGTCTAATGTCATTAGGGACTCTATATTAGTCATGAATGCATTGGCACTTCCTACATCAGGAATGCCATCCCTAATGAAAGATATGCAGTTCTTAATTATCATTTTGCTCATGCGGTCAAACTCGTTCCACCGCTCTACCTTTCTTTATATGCCTCTAGTATTTCATGAGCATCATTAGTGGCAGGGGAGATGATCATGTCCTCATGCAAAGTAACATCATAGTCAAGAAACCCGAGCACACTGTCCACCTGTTCCTTCCATTTCTGGAAGTTAGTGCCATCAAGTTGCTTGATGTTATCAGCTGTCACAGCCCCAAATCTAACTTCAGGTAATTAGTGCCATGACCTACTGTCATTAGAATGCACAAAATAAAGTTTGCAATATTTAAACCTTCAATAGTTAAAACCCTAATCGGCAATAATGGACCAACTCCCAACAGCGCAACAAATTTCACAGAAACATATATGGAAAATAATTTATTCAAATACTAGATTATTTATCATGAATCAATATAATTTTTCCAGAATGTATTTCATTAGTTTAGACCCCTTAAAAATTCCAAACAAGCTTCAGCCTGGATCCTTCTCTTTGACATATGCATGTGTACAGTCTAAGGATTTTTTTTTTCTCTGAAGATGTTAGGTTGCACATAAAATCATGGAAAAATCCCTGTGAGCACTATCTCACCAAATCAACCCACTGTAAATTTTACATAATTTTATCACTTCAATAAATACTTCAACCAAGTCTCTCAAATCAGCAAAACTAGGAAGCTAGCTGAAATAAATTGGTTTACTTCTGAAATTCACCAGATGAAAATGAGGACTAATTAGACAGAGCCCTTTTGCCAAAGTGTGTGCCAACATGAACCCTATCACTAGTAATTTTGGCTCAATTTAATTCCCAAAGAAGTCACATGAAAAAATAGGAGCAAAGCCCTAGGGACATGAATCAAGCTGCAGAAAAACTGGATCAGTGACCCCACTTTGCAAATTCGCCAAAAATAAACCAGACCACTTCTAACCACGAAATTTGGTCAGCATGTTAAACACATCTTCCTCTATCTCCAGTAATTTTCCCATAATTTATCTCCCTTATTTATCTGCTGAAATCACAGATGCAAGACAGCTGTCCATACAGCTCACAACACTTAGTCTCTAGAGGTTTCTCCTCTCATCTCTCACTGACCAGTGGGACCCACAACACCCTGGCCCACCTGTAAGCCTCTGCCAGTCTTGAGACAGTGAGTTTCACCCCATTCCTACCCACACCCCTCTCTTTTCCCTAGAGATTAACTACAAGGGCCCACAAGACATAGACTAAAGTTAGCCAAAGATATGTGGAAAGAGATTGTCTTACATGTGGGACCCACCAAGGACTACTGTGCAATGGGAGCACCTCAACACTGCATGTTAGACATGTCAGCTCCTCCTTCTTCTTCCTCTCACGGTTTACAGAGCTCCCTGGACAGCTTAGCTTGGAGAGCATCGACCACTTCATCTCTAATCTCGCCATCAGAATATCCTCCTCATCCTCTCCACGTTCCCACCGAGAAAGCCCACGGAACTCCCAAGAATCACCGTCGGCAACTCATCTTCCCCGGCGTCGTCAGTGTTCGACAGAAACCCAGTTAGCTCCGGTGAGCTCCATCCCTTCTAAGCCTCGGGAACATGATCTCCATCTTCTGATCGTTCCATTTTGTCTTTGGTCGCCCTAGGAATTGCCGGCCGAAGCCGCCGTCGTCCTCACCTTCGGTCCAGTGAGCGCCGCCGTGACATCGTCGCTGTTCCGGCGAGCTCAGGTGATCCCAGCCCGAGCCACCGCGCCTCCAGCATCGCCTTGTCTCCAGAAGACCGCCAACCGAAAGAATCGAGCTGTGGTATCCCGAAGCTCGAGGTCGACACATTCTTCCCCAACTCCAGTCATCGCTCCGCCGCTGCCATTCCCGTTGATCGGGTGAGCCATCCGTCGATTCCTTGCACTGAGACTATCTTTAAGAGATCCCTAACCTGGTGGACACCTGACCTCGGCCGCAGATCGAGCGAAGAGAGACGCCGCCGTGGAACCCGAAGCTTCCGCCGCCGCCGAGCCAAGTTCGCCATCGCCGTTGCTGTTTCCGTTTCACCGAGACCAGCACAACCTTCAGTGAGCATCTTGGTACCCTTTAGACGCTAAGGCATGCTTTGTTTTGGCCTGAAACCGCCCGTAGCCGAGTCAGCCTAGCCAACCCGAACCACTCCGCCGCCGGCGAGATTCCGGTCACCCGAGGTGTCAAGAAGACCACCCTTAGCTCCGCCGTGAACTCCTCTATCTTTTCTCTTTGGGGCCCAACTACAGCCAACGCCGCCATTGCCATCGCCGCCGCCGCCGAGAAGCCCGCCGGCTCTGTCTGCCTACGCCCTTCTCTGTTCGCCAGGCCGGACCATACACTCCGGGAACGGACGGTCCGCTCCCTTGGCCTCGCGTCGCGCCCGCGCCCTCGCGCCCTCGCGCCCTGCTCCCGTGCCCTGCTTTGCTTTGCCTCGCTAGCCTGCGGGCCCGGGCTGTAAGAGAGAAAGAGAGAAATAAGAAAAGAAAAGAAAATGTTTAACTTTGTAAATTCATATCTTGGTCATTTTAACTCATTATTGAGTGAAACCAATTTTGTTAGCTCTGTAAATTTGTGAACTTTATTACTGTAAAATAAAATATGACAACTTCTGTACAGAAAATATCCATAAAATAATATGAAGCAAAATTGACTTATTTTGGGCTAAATAACTTGAAATATTCCCATAAAATTCATTTAACTCCTTTTGAGGTAAACCAAATTTCTGTGGATTCATGTAACGCCCAGAAATTCGCACCGAAATTCTGAACATTAATGTGTAATAAATCCCTGCACAGGAAAGCCAGGGTACACAAACCAAGTTGCCATATAGAGTGTCTTACAAACAGAGTAAACTGTATATTACATAAATGCAGCGGAAAAAGGTAAAACGGAGTCTATAAACATCTGGCCAAGCAGCCGATTCCATTCCCACAGGCACCTTGACGGCGGAGCCAGCCTATTCCTCAGGATGATCTTCATCTGACGCGTCCTCCAACACTGGGGGGAAAATTGGAGCAAGGCTGAGTACCACCCACAGTACTCAACAAATCACACCCACAAATATGCATATGCACAGGGTACAAAGATGTGATAGGGTTTATTTGCGGAAAAGCAGTTGCAAAAGGGAAGTAGTTCGCAAACAGTAAAAAGTCGATTTAATTAACAATATTAACTTCCACTGATTAACGTTACACCACGTTAACCAGGCCCAACCATTCCCAACCGATTGACGCTAAACTACGTCAACCAGTCTCCACTGATGAACGCTACACCACGTTCACCAGACACCTCCGGGTACCGTTACACCACGTTACCCAGACTCCACTGATTAACGCTACACCACGTTAACCAGTCACCACCGGACAACGTACCACGCTGACCAGTTTTTCCCGACCAACGCTAAACCACATTGACCAGGCCGCGCTGATGGAGGTTACACCACGACCACCAGGCGTAACTGTTGAGAGTTACACCACACTCACCAGTATCCACCGATTAGCGTTAAACCACGCTAACCAGTCACCCCCGGTCAACTCAACCACGTCGACCGGACTCACACCTTCCACACACCAGTTTGATAAAACAGGATTAATTATCCAGGGTGAGACTAATCACGGTGAGTCTTGGCCAATGTGCCCATAACCGCGGGCGCGGCTATTCGAATAGTTTTACTCTGATCAGAGGTGTACAACTGTACCCACAAGACACAGCCCCCACACACGTTCCCGTGTGCCAGTACATCACCACGATGTCCCGTGCGAGGCTGTGACAGGACCGTTCACACAACCCCTCCCTAACCATCCACACCACGCTGAGGTTGCACCTGCCGACAGGGCACGCCATATTGGCCAGGCTACCCCCCTTGCGCCACGATGAATCCGGCAGCCGATCAACCCTACCCCGGGCCGACCCAACTCCATCACGCCCACCCTCTTCTTCGGTGCCTAGGAGAGGGAGAAGAAACGCTTCAAGCCCAGCCGTTGCCCACGCTGGCTTGTGGCAAGTACGGGAAGTTGCCCAAGTGGTTCCCGCGAACCGGTCCTTAATTGCCATGGGTGTAACAAGCAAAACCATACACCCACAGCCCACCATTTAGGTCAAAATTTTAGGAATTTAACAACAACCTATCCAAGGTTCCATTTTTCCGACATTGAGTCGAATCATATAAAAAGACATTATTTAATTCCCAGGTGAGCTATGTTGCTAAGCATGGCTAAGCATCCTAGGGATTATATTCTACTCATATTATTACCCAGGTGACAAGGATTTAGTCATCAAAACTAAGGCTTCATCCTGACATTGTATAGGCAATACCAATCCACATGAATTATTAAAATAATACAGTTTATTTGCGTAAACAAAGCAATTTAACGAAAAATGGGTACAAATTGATCAAAGTATCAGTGCGACTTGCCTTGCTCCGGCTCAAGGTATTCGGCTACGATCTCGAAATACGCAGGAGAATTACCGGCGTCGGATTCTACAACAAACAATGCATAAACAATTAAAAACAGTACATGGGGGTCAACAAACATGGGCTGAAAGTATTTTTAATGGATTCTTGGCATTTTTCTGGATTTAATGAAATTTGAATGGACTTAATCAGAGTTCGCATGAAATAGTTATGATTATTGAATTTTACTGCTATTTTCAGAGTGAATATAATTAACCAGTGATTTAATGCGCATTAACCGATTAATGACGTCACCAGACTGGGAATCCGGCGCCGACAGGCGGGCTCCACCAGCCAGTGGCGTGCAAGAGGCAGGCGCACGGCGGACCAAGTCCACCGCGGCCGAGAGCGGGCGCACCACGTGGCGCCACCGTGGGCAACCACGCGGGCGAGCGAGCGGGCGGCCCCGATCTGCCACCCGGCAGATCGGACGGCCCCGGGGAGCGACGGCCGAAGCCAGCTGTCCCGAGCGGGAGGCGGCGGCGCGCACGCGACCCGATGGTCGACGACGGCGACCACCCGGCGCGGCGGCGACCACACGGAGGGGCGGAAAGGAACGGGAAAACGAAAGGGGTTCTCACCGGCGGCTCGTGACGGCGAGCGACGGCGCGAAGACGACGGTGGCGACGAAAAAGCGGCGGCGGCCTCGGGACGACGTCGGCGACGGAACTCCGACGGCGGGGAACGGGCGAGAGGCGATTGCCGAGGTGTCCTGGAGGATGAGGAGGACGGGAGAGGAGTTAGAGCGGAGAATGGAGACACGGCGCGGTAGGAATCACCGGCCGGAAAGGAGGCGGAAGGCCGATACTCACCGTGTGCGCGGGCGAGGCTGTTCGGCGAGCTTCGGCTTCCATGGAGTGGCGGCCGAGATGCGGCGCGGCGCGGCGGAGGTGCTGGTGGTGGCGGGGTGGCCTGACGGCGTCCGGAACGGCGGCGAGCGGCGGCCGGAGGCGGCGAAAAAACGGTGGAGCTCGGGTGCGCGGTGGCGACGGGGTTCTGGGGCACTGGAAAGCTCAGCGTGTTGGGGAAAAGATGGAGGAGAGGGTGGAGATGGTTTTTATACAGTCGGCCGGGAGAGATCAAGGCCGAATGGCCCCAATCGCGCACGGGAGAGTGGACGGCAGCGTGGGCATCGTGTGCGAGATTCTCGGGAGAGAGGGGACGTGGACGCCGGAGAACTCGGGGGAGTGGGGCGGACTCGGTCCGCGACCGTTTGAACGAGTGGAGGGCGCACGGGATGAGGCGGGAGGCGGCGCCAGATCGGACGGCTCTGGGGAATTTCCCCTCCGCCCGATTCGGACGAAGGAGGAAGATGATGATGACAGGCGGGCCTGGCCTGTCAGCGGGTGCGTGGGCGCGGGTGCGAGCGAGGGCGCGGGAGCTCGGGCGCGAGGGCGCGGGAGCACGGGCGCGAGGAGCGAGGGCGCGGGGGCGCGGGCGCGAGAAGCGAGGGCGCGGGCGCGGGCGCGGGGCACAGGCGCGAGGGCGCGGGGGCACGGGCGCGAGGAGGAAAAGGCCGGGGAGGGAAAAAAGGACCCGGCACAGTGCTGGGCCGGCGGCCCAGCGATCGAGAAAAAGAGAAAGCAGAGAAAACAGAAGGGAAAAGAAAAGGAAAAAAGATTTCCAGGACGATTTAAATTCCGATAAGCGTATTTGATTTATTAAAAATAGTTCCTGTGCTCTGTAAATTCCACTAAAAATCCAGTTAATGTATTTTGGCACAGAGAATACAAGAAAAATATTCCCGGCCACGATAATTTATTATCTTGCATTTTACACCATCAATTAATTTCTCTAGCCATTTTAAAATTCCTTTTCTTAGGTATTTTCTCCGGTAAAGTTTCTGTGTGGCTAAACTCAGGGTGTGACAATTCATAAAATTATGCTCTTTAATTTGGTAAAATGAAAAGTGAGAACTTCTGTGTAGTAGTTTTCTCTAAAAATGAAAATATCCTTTGTATGCCTTTTATTAACCTATAAGTTTATAAATTTCTAGAAAATTCATCCTATTTGTTTAAAATATGAAACCACTTCTATTAAACCCAGAAAATTGTAAACTTACTGTGGATAATTTTTATTTGACAAAACTACCTCTTAAAATAGGCCTAAGTATTTTTCTAATCTTTCCTTTTGATAAATTGATAAAATTCACAACTAAATTATTTTAAATCCAATTTCAGTGAACCAAATTTTGTTAGAACCAGTAGGTTATGCTCTTTTATATAAAAATACTTTCTTCCTTAAAATCTTCATAGAAAATGTCAGTTAAATATAATAACTTAAAGGTTCAAAAATAAATAATTACGAAACTGCCATTTTCAGCCCTTCTACCTTGTTATTTTTGTATCTCCCAATCCAGGGATGCAAATGACTTGGTTCTTTCTCCTAAAATCTTGTTAGGACATGCCATACCTACTGTATTTATCTCATAATTAATTGATCATGTTGCATAGACATGTTTAATTGCTTCTTATTTGCATATTGCTTCTTATCGATAGATTCTGAGGATACGGAGTACGTGGAGATTAACCCAGAGCCTGAGTGTGACCCCTCGCTGCAGCAAGGCAAGCGTCTAAGCATATTGAACCTATGTTTTCAATAAATTGATTTGTTTGTGAAAACAATATCTATATGCATGCTTCAGTCTGTTCAAAATGGGAAAAATGGGTAGAGTTAATATTACCTAATTGTATGCATTTCCATTCCTTGATTATTGATGCCATGTTTATACATTGTCACCCCTGGTTAAGGACTTTGGGATACTTCTATTTTACCGAATGCTTAGCCATGCTTATGTCTAGACTTAGAAAGGTCCGATAGATGGAGCTATCGGTTCAAAACTAGTTTAAAGCGAATGGATGGGTTAAAATCTGAAAAGAATCACTTCTAATGTATAATTGAGAATATGTTTGACTTGGACGGATGATAGGGAGATGAAGGGATGGTGTTTTCCCGATGCACGTAGCTCCGTCTGGGTCGTGAAAGACTAAACATGTTGACGTCTATTCAAGCACCTTATGTACTTCCACACGCCGGGAGTGGGACGGCTTAACTCAGTAGCACGAGAGGCTGTGGCCATCTACTCCCGTCCGTCAGTCGTGAGGATGGATTTTCGTTGGAGGACCTCGAGCGCGCCTAGCTGTGGCCGGAGGTGCCTCCCACGACGGTAAGCCCGCCTTAGTCATCACACACGCACGACTAAGTCGTCGGGGGCCCAGATGTGGTTTAGGTGGTTGGGGCTAAGCGTGCAAAAGGTTCTGTTGTGACATCTAGTCCGCACTCAATGTGTAGAGTGTGGGTACAGATATGTACGGATCAAACTAGAGTGTAGCCGTTTGGCTTCTATCACATCGTGTGGGTAAAGATGTACACCTCTGATCAGAGTAAGAACTATTCGAATAGCCGTGTCCACGGTTACGGACGACGCTTGATGTGTTCCTCACTCATGTTAGCATCCAACTTGGGTTATGTGATTATACTATGACTTAGGATAGTCATGGATGGATGGGCTTATATAAGGGATTTTTAATGTGAAATATGACTTGGCTTTAGCCACGAAAAATGGTGTGCTAGTGTAGCACAATTGTTTGGGCAAGGGTGGCCCATGGATGATGCTTAAAGCATGGTTTATGCCCATTTATGTTCCATTTTCAGAACCATATACTTGCTGTCTTAAAATTCCAGATTGAGTTATTTCACAAAATGCTTATAGTTTCAAGTATTACTTGCTCAATAAAATCAACTTTGTGCAAAATCAAATCAATATAGCCTTCTTCCTTGATGTAGAAACCAGCATGCTTCCTTTGTACTATTATTATTGTGTAAGTCTTGCGGAGTACCATTCGTACTCACGTTGCATCTTTTCAGGTGAGGATAACGACGAAGATGGTGTGATCTACTATTATCCCGCCGAGGGTGGCGAGGATAATGTGTAGTTGAAGTTGAGCTCTATCCCCAGTCGGTTGCCCTGTGCATGGGTTTGGCACCACTGGTTCTTGTCTTTTGTGTTTATATTCCGCTGCAAATCTTTTGTGTCACTTGGTGATGTATTAGGGTGTGAACCCTCTAGGTAATAATTGTAACTCTGCTGCTCGTCTATCCATTTTTAGAGTACCTGTGATGTTTATCAACTTCTTGCGATGAAAGTGTAAGGCTAGTCGCTTTCCTGGGGACTAGCTGAACATGAGTATGAGTTGTGTATAATTGAGATGGTTGGGGGATAGCTATTGTGGTTCGAGTCCTCTGGGGTACATATCGTGTTTGGTCGCCACCATCGAGTGGTTTGACAGGCGTATGACGGGGAGGACTGGCAAGCTATCCTTATGATTATCTCTTTTGTACACTTCTCGGCATTTTGGATTTGTATTGTGAGTGGGTAAAGATTATGACAAGTCTGCGATGAGGATGGATGGTTACCGTATTTATTCGGGTTTTATTCGAGACCCCATCCATCTAGATAGTTCGCGTTGCTGTAATAGTTACTCTTCATAATGCACTTCCAGGGTGCCCATAGATGTGAGCAAACATATCATTCATAGCTGAAATTTTAATGGCAGAAATCATCTGTAAAACAATAAAAATATGTATAATTAACCGTATGTTGGTTTAGTTAATCATCTACGTAAAGAATGACACTTTACTTTATAATACCGTTGGGCTAAAATAAAGCAAGATCTCGTAATGTCATAAGTTATGCACATAAATAAATAAGAGCTTTACACCATAGCACCTTTAGGTAGAAGTGATGCAAAACAAAATATTATATGATAATATAATGTGCATAAAATTATAAGGTTTCACTTCAAATTACCGTTGGGCCAAAATGAAGTGAACCAAAGAATTTCCATTAAAATATATTCCTAAATCATGAAATGATTATAAAGGAAAAGGTCAAGTTTTCTAACTAAGTTTCTCGTTGGTTCCACTTAGTTAAAAATAAATTAAATTGCCAATAAAATGTTCCTAAATTGAAACTCCGTTGGGTTGAAACAATAAAGAAAATAATTAAACGTTCTAACTAAACTTCTCGTTAGTTCTATTTAGTTAGACATAAATTAAAATGCACGTACAAAAATTACTGCAATTTAATGGCATGAAACAATGGCTCAAAGTGATAGAAAAGCATTATTGTAGATGGGAAACATTATTTCGGGCCTTTTAAAATAAAACAAAAGAATTTCGGGCCAGCAGCCCAGATGACCCAGCATACCCGTTAATGTGCGCGGGCGCGCGCGGGGAAAGTCACGTGTGGCCTGGCGCCGTTAGACATGCACGTGCGGCCTATTTCGCACGCACGGCCCAATTCCCCGAAGCCCATAATCCTCAACCGTTGGATCTGATCGACGGCCAAGATTAAGCGGTGGCGACTGAGTCGGCGCGGGCGCGACGTTGTTCGTCCGATGCTGATCGGACGGCCAAACATAATCGCCGGCGGCCTCAAACCCTAACCCTAGCTTCAATTCCGTTCCCCTCCTCCCGATTTCTCCGGCGATGATGGAGTGGCGACGGCGATGCCGATCCGGCGGAGCGGCAGCGACGACGGCCCACGGCACGCGGCGGAGTGAAGCCGGCGAGTCCCCCCCGGTTCTACTCCTCGGCGCGGTGGAAACCGCAGCCGAGGCGAGCGTCGGTCCCGCGCAGCCAGCTCAGGCAGGCGCGGGATTGGTCCGGGCGGTGGGGTCGATGCGTGGCGCTGGAGAGGGAGGGTCCAGGTGCGCGCGCAGCTTATGGCACGCGCGGTGGTCCGGCAAGCCGGCGCGGTCAAGACGTTGAAGGCGCGTGCACGGACAAGACTTCGATCCGGTGAGTAAGTCCAAATTTCCTCATGGTTTGCACCGATTTGGCGTTTTTTTGGGTCGGGATTCTTGATTTGGGGATCTATGCTTCTCAATTTGGGGAATTTCGAAACTAGGGTTTCGGATCTGGGGAAAAAACCGAAATTAGGGTTTCGGACTTAGAGGAAATTGGGGAAATTTGTGAATTTAGGATTTCTGGGTTTGGGGATTTCTTAACTTTAAACCCCGATTTGATTCCCCTCTCAATGCTACCTAAGCCATGAAATTGAGCAACAAAATAATAACTTGAATATAAATTGAGCCCTAATTGCGATCAAACAGGACATAAAACATGAAATTGACCTTTAATCAAACATGAACCCTAAAACCAACACAAGCCGACGCTAGGAGATATAAAGCGGCATTAGTGGCTTCAATCCCCGGAGTGATGGGAACATGTATAAGGCCAAGATGGCTCTGATACCAAATGTTAATAAATTTATTTACTAATCATTAGATTGAACTTGGTCTATACATGATCACCTAAAAGCTTTATGGGGAAGAGGTGATAATATTGATTGGGGTTGATTGAAGCCTTAGATGATGCCATCGATCGATTTTTGTTGCTAATCGCCGGTGAGGAAGAGGCCGGCGCCGAACACGGGTGAGGTTGAGTCCCTGCAATTCAACGCCGGTGATGGTCACCGTGCGGTTGGAAGTCGACCTTCAATCTCCCTGCGACGCTAGTCTTTATGATCGGTGGTTTTAGGTTTTGTGAGAATGAGGAGAACGCGAGAGTGAGAGATGAAGATCATCACTTCGCAGTAGGCCTCATCCTCTTTCTTATAGCGTCGAGGAGTCGGGGGCGTTCTGTTAAAATTTGTTGCGTGATCCAATCATTGCGCAAGCTTAGGCAACGTGCGCGCTAGTCCTTGGACTAGCGCGACTTTGTCAGCGAGTGCATGGGCCACGGGTGGGCTGTGCTCTGCATCTCCCTTGGCTCGGTGGCCAAAGATAAAACCCAACAAAGAGGTTTGCATACTGCCATATGACACATATAAATTTTAAACTCAGATAGAGGCAAACACATTGGCTACACTATTTTCTTGCTCTTGTAAACCATTTCTATTATTTAAAAAAGTCCTTGCTATTCAATCGCATTACATATATTCTCAGAGACTATCAGTGTCCCTTGCAGAAAGAGAGGAGACTATACATGGCACAGCAGTTTTTTAGGCAAATGTCACATAATGAGGGGATTAAAATCCACAATATCAGCCATACAAGAATGCGATGCAACGAACACAAATACATTTAGTCTCTAAAACAGAAGAGGATACAGAAGATTAGAAAATGACATGAGTGGATGCATATACTATTGAGGTGACGAATTGAAGAGCTGGTAGTCAAGCTATAGCACATGTATAGCTATGCTTGCAGTAGTAGTGTCATGCATAGCGGCGAAGATGGTTTGTGATCTCGGTGATCTGCTGAGGTGTTGGTCTGGTAGACGTTGGAATGGCCAGGAAATCTCTTGCCATCCTTGCTACCATCGGATACCTGTGACAGTTCTCATTCCACCACTTGAGAATGTCGAAATTCTCTTCCTTGATAGGGACAGTCTTATCTCGCAGGTAAGCATCGAGTTCCATCCTTGATAGATCAACAGTTTGCCAAGTACTGTCATGCCACTGCTGGAATGAATCGATGTTCATTTCATTTTCATTGCTATGATTGGTGTGCTCCCTTGCACTCCCCTGATTACTGTACTCCTGAAAGAGCTGACGAACTGCTGCTTGAACCTCAGAAATGCGATCTGGTGGTAAGGAAGCTCTCTCCAAAAGGCGTTCAACATTGACAAGCTTGAACCTCGGATCTAGAATAAGTGGTATGCTTTGTGACAAATATGATTTCTTAATAAACTTGTGCAGATGTTCTTTTGTTTCTTCAATAAAAGGTTGAACATCATCCTTCCTTGTAGATGCATTGATACATTCTGAATCAAACTTCCTTTTCAGCTTCACAAGCTCTATAAGGGATAGATTTGAGGTTGGACAACTGGAGGCAGCAACTGTTTCGATAGCATTGTATATTGCGCCTAATGTTGTGTGAAACAGCTCGGTCGAATCTGTTTCCTGGAATGTGGCGTCTCCTACTAAGCCAGCAAGTTCTTCTGCTCCAGAAGAGCATTCGTTGTGAAGAATTTGCAGTGCATAATATAATGCATACCACCACCTGTTGTATGTCCACGGGTGATTCAGTCGCAGATGTGAAGCAATATCTTTGCGTTTCTTCTTAGTCAAACATAACTTGAGAAAGGCGACAAGGCAGTTTTGGGGAACCTCCTAAAAAGTGTTACTAGGGCGATGTGTTAGAATCTGCGCAGCCTCATCGAGCTCCCTATGTATGTCGATAGTATGAAGCAACTTGCATTGGGTTGTAGAGAGATGTTTAAGATGATTGTTTTCGTACAATTCATTTCTGAATCTGCTCGGATAATATTCATATGATAGAGCACCAGCAAGCTTAGGCAAAAGACCCAAGGAAGAAATAGTTCCCATCACTTTATCATAATCTCGCCAGTTGACACGGTAATCTTTGACGTCCAATATGTGATCATAGGGAGGCTCCACAGACATAGATGTTGCCTTAAATACTCGTATTACTCTCCTACAGAGATTCCATTCATCATCAATGAAGTGGGCAGCCCAGAGCACGGTTTTCACCATGGCAGTTTGAGCTTCGCCTACTGATAAGCTTACCAGTCCAGGCGTACGCCCAAGAGCATCCTTTAAGCTGCTCATTTCTTGGTCAAAGAGCGCATCACACCTCTCCTCCACATCCTCTTGTGATGGCATCTTGAAATCGGAGCACAGCATTCCAACAAATCTTTTGAAGTGCACGTCTTCCACAAGCAAGGGAGGGAATCCATGTAGTGCAATCATCCTGATAAGCTGATCTTCAGCAGCAGAAACCACCGTTTGTTGACCGGAATTGTCAGAGATGGATTTGGAGATCGTCGATGAATTCTGCAAACCGTGATTCCCTTCTTTCTCAGATGCAGCAGGCGAGCAGTGTTGTCTAGCACGGTCAGACTTGTTAGGGTGTCGCGCGGGGCAGGTCTCCTCGTAGTGCTTCTTGAGACGTGTGGGTGCCATGGGCCCCGGGTACCTTATGACAAACATATGGGCCACTCGGACAGAGGATGGGCCTAGCCTTGTAATTAGAGATATAGCTAGATTCGGCAGACTTCGCCTTCTATAGAAAGGAATATACAGTCCTAGTCGAGTGCGTTATATCTCTAAGGGGAGATCTCCTAGTCGTAATCCGATGGGGACTCCTACCTTGTAACCTTGTCCCCCAGTATATAAGGGGAGGCAGGGCGCCCCATGAGGGCAGGTGCACATAAGTTCATCAGAACCACCACCATATATCCTCAAAGGAATACATACAAACTGGACGTAGGGTATTACCTCACATTGAGGGCCTGAACCAGTATAAAATCCCTCTGTGTTCCTTTGCAATCCACCGAGTTTACATCCGCCGACTAGCCCCATATATTTATTGCCGGTGTAAAACATCGACAGTTGGCGCGCCAGGTAGGGGCTTCGGCGCGATCTACATCTACAAGCTCGATGGATCCAGCAACCGAAGTCGTCGGCGGCAAACTCTCCCCCGGAGATACAATCGCATTCAGAAGCCTCGACTTCGTCGCCGACCAGATCGGCAATCTCACCCAGGCCGACGCGGATCCGATCCAACCGGTCGAGGAACCAGCTGACTCCGCGCCAGTCGGCCCATACGACGCTGCGGCAATCTTCGACGACATGCTGCGGCGATCTCCAATACGCCCGAGTCCAGGGACAACTCTTCCTTCCAGTGTTCGACTCGGACTCGGTTCTGAGCCGACCGAGATCGGGCCGAGAAGGGAAGAGATCGTCAACTTCCCGTTCGGACTCGGCGACGCCGCGGATATCTACAATCTACATCCGACGCGGCAAACCCGATCCCCTGGAGTTCGACTCGGATACGGCTCCGAGCCGCTCGAGATCGGATCTAGGGAGGTCGGAGTTACACTCATCCCCATCAACCATCCCGACTTCGACTCGAAGTCGGACTCCGACTTCCAGTCGGACTACGACTCTAAGTCGGATAGCAGCTCGGCAAGCTTCTCTCCGCCACGAGAAATCTTCATGGCATCCAAAGGCTCTACTCCTACTCAGGAATCACGCCGACTACACGAACAACAAGAGGAGGAGGCCTGCCGTCTGCGAGAACAACAGGAGGAAGAAACAAGACGCCTGCACGCCCGCAATGACGGCCTACGCAGGGCTGGGCGAACCGCTCAGCAACAAACCCTCCAAACAAAAGTCGGCGACCACGACGTCTTCGTCGCGCCACAACAGAACATCGTGGCCGCCGCAACCCTACTGGACACGCTCCAACTTGGGCCTGATCACCAGGCCACCCCGACGATCGCAAGGATAAAAGCCATGCTTACCGCTGCTGCATGTCAGCAGCACCAACAGTCGGGAGATACCCTCATACCGACCAACCGGTCGGCATCCCAATGGCAGTCTCGTCTACCTCAAAGCGACGCCGAGTGGCCGGCTCTAGTCGGCTGCACACGGAGTCACGCCAAACGTCACTCGGCAACCCAAACCACAACCGGCAACGTCGAAGTGACCGTCGGGACAACCGGGATCTCCGAGGCCAACTATGGCGTGATCTTCGGCAGGACACCAATGCTCGGCGCCGCGAACGAGAAGAAGACGGGCAACGCCAACTGGAAGACGAGAACGAGCATTTCGGCCTCCACCACGAGCGGTTTCGCCGCAGTAGTCGGGATCGGAGTCCACATGAAGACGGAGGCATACCAGCCTTCACCCAGGAGCTACAACAGGTCGACTGGCCAGTCGGCTTTAAGCCTACAGGCATCAACAAATACGATGGCAAGACCAATCCCGAGTCCTGGCTCACGATCTACACTCTGGCGATCCGACAGCTGGGGGAAATCACAAAGTCATGGCTAACTACCTCCCAGTTGCTCTAGCCGACTCAGCGAGGACATGGCTAACAGGACTCCCAAAGCGATCAATCGGCTCTTGGGGAGAACTCTGGGAACGGTTCATCACCAACTTCCAGGGAACATACGAGAGGCCATCTTCCGAGTACCACCTATATCAGTTGCGCCAAAGGAAGAACGAGTCTCTTCGTGACTTCATCAAGAGGTTTTCTGAGAGGAGGAACTCAATCCCGAACGTCAAGGATGAGGTCGTCATCGCCGCCTTTCGAAAAGGAGTCAAAGACACCTCGTTCATCGACAAATTCACTCGGAAGCCTCCCAACTCTGTCAAGGCTTTATTCGACATGGCGAACAAATACGCCGACTCGGCCCACGCTGTTGCCGAGGCCCTCGATGACAACAAGTCACCCTGACAGAAGAAGCGGGACGACACCGACGACGCGGTCCCGACTAAAGCTGGGAATCGCAAACGCAAGTCAGACGGCTCTATTGTGGCAGTCGGTCACAACCGTCTTCGACCTTCAACAATTGAGGATTATCGGAGCAACAAGTGACATGCTCGAGGGCTCACAAACCCAAACACAAGGATGGCATCCCCACTCCCAAATACCGAACAGCTAAGTCGCTTTCTGATAAACATCTCCTCACTCGGCCTTGCTAATGCTGCAGCCGCTTACACCTAATAGGTGTACAAGCTGCGCATTTACTTTTTTCTGTTTTTGCTCTTAAATGATTACAAAAGTACTCGAGTAGCATAAATCTCGATCCGTGAAACTCTGCTCCATGTAAGACAAACTCAAGTCACCCAAAACGCGTGCCTGGGAAGGAGCCATGAGCCAACTCCCGACGCTAGGGGGCTATGACTAGTCGGGCAGAGTGCTTAAACGTAAGGGGTCAACTACTCGAGGAAATTAATATCAAAAAAAGGAAGAACACGTATTTACATACATGTAAAATACATTTTATTCGGGTGATTATTTCCATCATCAGATGCTACTCATCCGATATTTTTATATTGCAGGCCCAGCTCCGGATATGCGTGACAGGAACTCAGGGCTGCGAGCCTATCTCCTACGCTCGGGGGCTGGACAAGTCTGCCAAAATACACTCGGGATGCTCCATGAGGGCTACTTACTGAGTACTTGCGCCAGTCGGGACGTCATCTTCCTCGGCTACGCTCCATGCGAGCTTATAACCGGCCTCCGGCGCCAGTCAGGGCTGTGTACTACTCGGCTAAGTAGGGTACGCTCCATGAGGGTCGCCAGCCGAATCCTACGTGTCGATGTTTTACACCGGCAATAAATATATGGGACTACTCGGCGGATGGAAACTCGGTGGATTGCAAAGGAACACAGGGAGATTTTATACTGGTTCAGGCCCTCGATGTGAGGTAATACCCTACGTCCAGTTTATATGTATTCCTTTGAGGATATACGGTGGTGGTTCTGATGAACTTGTGTGCACCTGCCCTCATGGGGCGCCCTGCCTCCCCTTATATACTGGGGGACAAGGTTACAAGGTAGGAGTCCCCATCGGATTACGACTAGGAGATCTCCCCTTAGAGATATAACACACCCGACTAGGACTGTATATACCTTTCCATACAAGGCGAAGTCTGCCGAATCTAGCTATATCTCTAATTACAAGGCTAGGCCCATCCTCTATCCGAGTGGCCCATATGCTTGTCATGAGGTACCCGGGGCCCATGGCACCCACAGTAGCCCCCGAGACCTTCATAGTTGAGTCACAGCTGATGCCGAGTGCTCATCCTCCACGGTGAAGTCTTCCCGAGTGCATTGCTCCCGAGTACTCTTTGTCTGAGTGCTGCTTCTCCCGAGTCCTGCTTCATGTCAGCTGGCAGCGAGGCTATGAAGGTCTCCATGTAGATGTTGGAATAGTGTGCGCCGAATAGGCGCACCTATTAGGTGTAGCCCCCGACTTTGTGCTTAATTGTGAAAACAATTAAACATGAAGTCAAAGATCTTTAACCTTGTAGTCTTTCCCGAGTAGATTACTACTGGTACATGAGACTCTTCGTATCATGTCAACCGGAATATGATTATAGTCTTGCCGAGTAGGGAACTACTCGTATATAAGACTCTTCGACTTCATGTCAGTCGGAATGTGCGTTTATAGTCTTGCCGAGTAGGATGCTACTCGTATATGGGACTCTTCAGCGTCATGTCAGCTGGAAAATGGGGTGTTTATAATCTTTCCCGAGTAGTATACTACTCGAAAATTAGACTCGTCGGCATCATGTCAGCCGGAAAAGGTGTTTATAGTCTTTCCCGAGTGGCGTCCCATTCGGAAGTTAGACTCTTCAGCTCGTCAGCTGGAAGATTGTTTATAGTCTTTCCGAGTAGTGCACTACTCGAAGGTTAGACTCATCCGCGTCATGTCAGCGGGAATGAGAATTTTATAGTCTCTCCCGAGTAGTGTACTACTCGAAAGTTAGACTCATCCGCGTCATGTCAGCGGAATGAGAATTTTATAGTCTCTCCCGTAGTAGTGTACTACTCGAAGTTAGACTCATCCGCGTCATGTCAGCTGGAATAATGCTGCTCATGGCAACTGATGGCCACGCATGGTAGGCCGATACCACTGTATGAAAAATAAATCCATTACGTGGTTAGGTGTACTCGAGAGAGATACCTGCATCTCCAACTTTAATGAAAGACCAGCTTGTGATCCCTGTAAGGATGTATCCTCGAGAGACCTGGTGCGGATAAGACAGATACCCAAACATATATGTTTAGCAATAAGGCTCTCATGAAGCATATCTGTTTACCTCATCGGCCTTTCCTGTGGGTAGCACCAGCGCTATAATTTCAACTCAGCCTGCGGGCCGGCCCACATGGAGCATGCTACTGTAGGAAACTCATGTCTTGGTAGGCTATTACCAAGTAAGATCGGCCTGAACCAACCTACCCAGCCTAGATACTCTAGGGAAGTATCATCCCATCGCCATGTCAGGATGAGTTTTTTGGTGTTGGTAACCGCAATCAGCCAGAGAGAAATCCTTATTCGCAAAGCATTTCCGACTTACGTTCTGGATGCAAACTAGGTTTGCCACATGTACCCGAGTAGGTATTGTTGTAGGATCTGCTTGCCCTCCTCAGGTCGATGTGACGCAGTGCATGAGAACTCCGGATGCGCTTTGACGATGTAAGTCTTCTCTGACTTGGAAAAGCCGAACAAAGTACCCGAACCTTGCATTAGGCAGAGGGTTCGGCTGGTGACCCTCATGGGGCGTACCCTATCCAACAGATTATAGCCAGCTAAGGCAACCCGAATCTTGCATTAGCATAGGATTCGATCTGCGACCCTCATAGGGGCGTACCCAACCTGACAGAGTTGCAGGCCAAATAAGCGGTACCCTGAACCTAAGCATTAGCGTAGGATTCGGCTGGCGACCCTCATAGGGGCGACCCTACTTAGCCGACAGTGGTTACACAGCCCCGACTGGCGCCGAGGGCGATTGTTAGCTCCCAGAGGAGCGTTAGTCAGGGAAGATGACACGTCCCGACTGGCGCAGGTACTCGGTAAGTAGCCCTCATGGAGCATTTTCCCGAGTGTATTTCGGCAGACTTTGTCTAGCCCCCGAGCGTAAGGAGATAGGCTCGAGCCCTGAGTTTCCTGTCACGCATATCCGGAGCTGGCCTGCAATATAAAAATATCGGATGAGTAGCATCTGATGATGAAAATAATCACCCGAATAAAAATGTATTTTTACAATGTATGTAAATACGTGTTCTTCCTCTTTGATATTAATTTCTCGAGTAGTTGACCCCTTACGTTTAAGGCACTCTGCCGACTAGTCATAGCCCCCTAGCGTCGGGAGTTGGCTCATGGCTCTTTCCCAGGCCGCGTTTTGGGTGACTTTTCGGAGTTCGCGTCTTACATGGAGCAGAGTTTTGCACGGATCGAGATTTATGCTTACTCGAGTACTTTTGTAATCATTAAGAGCAAAAAACGGAAAAAAGTAAATGCGCTTATTAAGACCTTAGCCACACCAATACACAAACCACCTACTGCTTAGACGTGTAAGCGGACTGTGGCACCTATGCAAGGCGAGTGAGGATGATCTCTGCTTTTTAAATCAGAAAGCGTGCTATGTAGCTGTTATCGGTAGCTTGGAGTGGGTATGCATCCTCTGTGTTATTCTGAGTTTTTTGTGAGCCTCCCGTAGCATTTGTTCACTTGTTCGTCTGCATAATAATCGGCTAGTTCTGATTAGAAAGGTTACACGAAGCGGTTCGTCGATAGGCAGACCGACGAAGGCTCATAATCGGGAGGGGCCATGCTGTCGAAAGCTTCTGGCGTTTGCGACTCTCCTCCAGCTTGATATGGTGGGCCACCCAGCGTCGTCGGTGTCGTACCGTGGTCTATCTGTGTCAGTCGAGGGACTTATCCTGTCCACCGGGGCATCGAGCACAGCGGTGGGCGCCGTGAGCTCGGACGTCTTTGGGTTTGCCATGTCGAATAGGAGCCTTGAAACAGAGTTGGAGACCGGCACTGCAGCGCGTGCAACCTTATGCGAATGAACGAGGGTCTGTCTTTGACTCTCTCTTCGAGAAGGCAGGCGATGACGACGCTAATGAGCCTGGACTTTGGGGAAGTTCTTCCTTCTCCGTAAAACCCTCATTGATGAAGATTCAACGAAGGTACTCGTTCTTCCGGTTTGGATCGGAACCGATATAAAGCAGATGCCTCGTTTACTCGGCGTAGAGAGGATGGGCTCTCCGTATGCTCTTACCTGTGACCAGTTGGCTGCATGAAGCGTTAAATTCACCAGGAGAGTCTCTCGGACCGCACAAGAAGCAAAGTCGACTGTATGAGATGCTTCGCGGATATAGGGTACTACTAACATTTTCATATGTCCTGGCTGAGTTCGGCTAAAGCGACTGGGAGGTAGTTAGCCATGGACTTTCTGATGTTCCTCGGCCAGGCTTGCTTATTCGATTATCGTCAGTACCCAGTTGTAGCCCAGAACCATATGTACTAAGGACTCGGGATTAGTCTTGCCATCGTATTTGTTGATCCCAACTTATTAATACTTTGACGGCACAGTTTCGCTTGTTGTGTAAGCTGCCGTGCACCGTGAAAGGCCGGGTACCTTTCCGTTCGTGGCGTCAGGTTTCGGCAGGCTCTTCTCGCCTCCGGGGGTCACCGTGTCTTCATGGAGGAACTCCGCACTCGACTTACGGCGCGCGAAACCGCCGGACATCCGCTCGTCTCGGAGTGGCAGCCTGAATGTCGCTCGTCTCCTCCCTATGAGGCTACCTTTGATCCTTCCCTTCAGTGGCGTTGCTCGTCTGTCCTCTCTGTTTGGCACGGCGCCGAGCACTTAATGTCTTGCTGAAGGTC